>JADLZN010002189.1:170000-187040 GCA_018155175.1 Sinocyclocheilus anophthalmus | reverse complement strand
TGTATTCTTTTTAAAGTAGCCTTTGGAACATATTTTCTGCCTCATTCTGCGACAAGAAGCCTCATCAGATCACAGAAGGAAGCATCTGACTGGTGTTGTGGAGTACGAAGGTCTAATGTTGCCTTTATGTTTGACAACAGTTTGTAGAAATGTGAATACAATGGAGTTAGCTTTAGGACTTTAATTGAATGGCATGTGTTAGCTTAGTGTGACGTGTAAAGCACAGAGCAAGTGTCATGTAACTACATTTCACCACTCCTCCTACGGAGTGCTTTCCTCATTTCCTAAGACGAGTTTCCTGCCTTTTAAGTTGGAGAAGTGTAAAACAACATTGACAATATCATGCCCGCTTTTAATACCAAATCTGTGTTGGATTTGGTATTATTAGCGCTTTCCGACTTGGTTCATGTGCCTTTTCTCAGTCGTGAATATTTATTTTCCTTCAGCGTTCGGTTCCTGTGATGAGATGCTTCCTTACGTCCGTTCTTCGGAGAACTGAGACAAATATTTCAATCGATTTCACTATCTGACTGTCAGCGAACTGAGGCACCAGAATCTGCTCTCTGATGCTTTGTGTTCTACGTACAGTACCTGTACATATGTACCATCCGTGCCACAAATAAAATAAATAAAAATGGTACTGATGGTTTCGGGTACCCCCTACTCATTAGATTAGGTGTAATATGTAGTGCTGTGTTCCAAATATCGATAGATGTGTATCGTCACAGAGATTTTACGAACTCAGTATTCCTTACAAACTCTGGCCCGTTCGATATGTGGCACGTGTGCAGCATTGTACCGCCTTAATTTGTTTCATTTTACCAACGTTTTAAAGACTGAGGAGAAAAGTGCGAGTTTCTAAAAAGATGAATAGAGTCGATATATAGTCTACAACAATGTTTATCGGCCGCGACGAACACACTGTTCCTGATATAAAGAGAGAGGAGTCCCCAAAACAAGCTTTAACACTGCGCACAGAATTCTGATAAATGTTTTACTTATCTTTGTCCACCTGGCAACCTGTCTCTCTCTCCACTGAGGATGAACGGCGCTTAGACTTTTTCTGAAACAGTGGTTAGGTCTTGCAGTTTATTGATCCCCCTTCATATCTAGTCCTCTTAACAATGTGTATTCCTTCTCACCTGTTCATTTACGCAGAGATGAGAAGAGCTAGATCAGCGAGAAGAGAAGCGAGAGAGAGTTGCTGTATGAATACCACCGTTTTGCAGCGTTTCTTCTCTTATTAATACAGTAATCGGTGGGATTAATTCCTTTAGACACAATGATGCTTACCAAGCTCCTTTTGAGGAAATATAATGTAGCTCTTGCGCGATTAAGCTATTAGTTGATAAACGGGTGCAGCGCTTAAAAAGTTTGCGGCCAACAGCGTGATCTGTTTGTGTGACTGAACTTAACATCAAACTGCTTCTTTTTCACACAAATGCTGGCACAGACGTTCATGTTCGGCTAGAGTCACTTTGACTCGGCATCTTCAAGAAAGGCGTATCTGCGCGGGAAAAAGTTACAAAAAAATGTGTGTGCCACTACCGCCACGCGCGTGAAGCGATGGTCGCTCGCACTCAAGCGCACGTTGCGGACTGGGTGCGTCGATTATGAATCAGCCTTTGAGCTTGTTGTTTTAGAAATGACAAGACAGCTGCAGACAGCGTGTTAGTTTAAGTATCGCTTCCTAATCTTTTTTTTTTAAACGTAGAGAGTGTGTTGATTGGTGCAATGATAACCTACCAGCAATGTAAAAAAATTTTTAAACATATTAGAATGAGTACATTACAATATACATTTATTAGAACAAGTACATTACTATGTATGGGCTTAAAAACAAGATGCAAACAATCAGAATATTGTACCTGGTGGTGAGTGCACAATGTAAACATGAAACATATGCCATTACCTATAGGCTATTGTACTGGGTTCCCATTATGGACGGTGTTGGGGGCACGCGTTACAATTAACGTGGTTACTCTAATATTACTGGGCGAAGTTCTGTTTTGAGTAAGTAGTAAAGTAACGCATTACTTTATAAATTTACACATGAATATTCGAGTTACTTTTTTTAAAAAGTAACGCGAGTTACTTTTTTCAGTTTAATTAATTTGCTTTTAAAAAAATGTAATTACTTAATTAAAATGTACGTAATCACGTAGAATCACGCACTCAATGCGTGCGTGGGAACAGACATAGTCAGAAACGGAGATGGCTGGTCAGAGCTTTACATTTCTGCGATGGAAGTATTCTAATTATTTTGAACTCGTCGAAGAAAGGGAGAAGGGGATTGTCGTTAAATGTAGATTAAGTGTAGGTGAAAAACTCTTGTCAACTCTCACACACACACACACACACACACACACACACACACACACACACACACACACAACTCCCACACACACCCCACACACACACAAACACACACTCTCACACATACATGCACACTCACACAGACACACACTCTCACTCTCACACACACACACACTCTCTCTCTCTCTCTCTCATACACACACACACACACACACACACACACACGTCCACAAACACATTACACTCCTCTCACGCCACCACACACACACACACACACACACACACACACACACACACACACACACACACACACACTCTCACACACACACACACTCTCACACACACACACACACACCTCACACACACACACACACACACACCTCACACACACACACACACACACACACACACTCTCTCACACACACACACACACACACACTCTCACACACACACACACACACACACACACACACACACACACACTCTCACTCTCACACACACTCTCACACACACACACACACACACACAGGCTCCCCTACCCGTCCTGGAGAACCAGGGTTAGACCCTGCATAACCTGCTCTGCCCGACTCGCCCTCGCTCCTCTCCGGCCGCCTCTCCTCAGGAACCCCTCCCGTGCACCAGCCAAACTCGTGCATCCCACACTTAAGCCCGGGTTACAAACCCGGCAAACCGCCCCCTCCGGAGAACCAAGCCACTGGTCAACCCGCCGGGGATTTATCACTGGTCACCCCCTCATCGACTTAGGTTCTGGCCGCCTTTCCCTCGGACTTCCGGCAGGGGGGAGTCTGGCGTCACCAAGGCCCTACCCGCCTTCAACTCTCCCCTTGCTGGGGGGGCCGCCACTGGTCACCCCCTCATCGACTTAGGTTGTGGGCCGCTCGTCCGTCCGGCCACTGGTATCCCCGGGACAGCGGCGGGGGTCGAACCGAGGCCGCCCGGGTGGGCCTCCTCCTCGGTCGACAAAATCTTGGATCGAGGGATGACTTTCAATGGATCGCAGCAGTCGGCTTTGCCCACCTGCCGAATAGGTTTTCAGGTCGGAGACCTCCCACCCCGCGAGAGGCTCCCCTTCATGGTAAACATACCAACCAGACCAGCTCGGAGACCACCCTCCCGCGGGTGCCCCCCAAGTCACTTGGGATAGCTGCACTGGCTCATTCAGCTCGAATCCTCACGGATTTCCAAAAACCGGTCTATCCGGTGATTGGCTTCGTATAGAAAGCTGTAACAGGCTCGAGGCGAGCGAGGGACTGGAGGGCCGCCTTTATACCCAGACCCGCAGTCCCAAGTTCACTTCCAACCGACAACCCTGCCCATCACTTTCCTATACATATCAGAGACTAGTCATATATACTCCCGCCGTTTACCCATGCACCCTCTATGGCAGCTTGTTTGACCGGGGCGGCCTGCCATCCGGGATGAATTTCATTTATTTTGGACACTCATATTTTTGTTTTTGAAGGTTGCCCCACCTCCGAGGGTTCCAAGTCCGATACCATGTAATCTGTCCGTTTCCACTAGAGTGGATTGGGTTTAACCGTCTAACCCGATTTAGTATGGGCTTCACCCTTTGACTGCATATGCCTGTCTCATGATCTCCTAACCCAAAGAGATCGCAAGTCCGGTAACATTTCCGAGTCGGAAATAGATAATTTGCGCGCCTGCTGCCTTCCTTGGATGTGGTAGCCGTTTCTCAGGCTCCCTCTCCGGAATCGAACCCTGATTCCCCGTTACCCGTGGTCACCATGGTAGGCGCCGTAAAGGGCGCGCGATTGGCCCGAGGTTATCTAGAGTCACCAAAGGATGGGTTTTGGATCTGATAAATGCACGCGTCCCCGCCCGCGAGGGAGGGTCGGCGCTGGTTCGCATGTATTAGCTCTGGAATTGCCACAGTTATCCAAGTGGAGCGATCAAAGGGACCATAACTGATTTAATGAGCCATTCGCAGTTTCACTGTACCGGCCGTGTGTACTTAGACCTGCATGGCTTAATCTTTGAGACAAGCATATGTTACTGGCAGGATCAACCAGGTAACCCTCGGGGTTGGGACGGAGAACCGCAGCGCGCTGGTTTCCTACACGCGGGTCTCGCTCCGCGATGGGGGGGGGGGACCCCCCCGCGCGGCGGGGCCGCTCATAGGGCGACGTGCGGCAACCTCCCACTCGGGGGGGTAACCATGAGACGGGGGGACTGGCCGCTGAGCGAGGCCGTAACCGGGAAAAGTGTGCTTCACGGGGACGGGAGGAGGGCGGCCGAGGGCCGGACGAAGCCGACCCCCACCTCCCACCCCTATCCGACCGCCGGTGGCGGACCCTTGAGATAGACCGGTCGTCTGAGTCTCCCCGGGAAGGGTTGGGCCACGGAAGGGCCCGTCTCCTGCGCGCTTGTACCGGACGTGGTGGGTGTGTGTCGCCCTCGTTCACCATACCTTACACTCACCGCGCCCCCTAGGCGCACCCGCCCACAGCGGCCTGTAGCCGGGCGGGATCCTAGCTCTGGCGCGCAACGCACTCCACTCGATCAGGGGGACAAAGGTTCTGCGGACTCCAGAACTGATTTTACTCATTCGCCGGATTCTCAACGTCGGTCAGAAACGCCAACCCCTCTCGGGCCGACCTCCGGAAGTCGCGGGCCAATCCCGATCGCACCCCGGGACGAGGCGCCTTTCCCGTCCTGCCCCGGCACCTCGGAGAGGCTGGAAGTCTGGTCCGTCCCCCGCATGTCGCACTTAGTCGTTTTTGCCCTGGACCCGCCACTGGTCACCCCGCGAAAGGCGCTCCGCCCTGGGGTGGGGGTCTCCGACTCGCCTCACCCCAGACACGGTGAGGGGATTGCGGGCTAGACATCTCTCCGTACCGCCCCTGGGCGCTCAGTTTACGATTTCCCAGACGAGGGGGCCACGTCTCTTCTCTCTCTTCTCTTCTGTCTCTTCTCATAGCTTCGCGACTCAACCTCACCTCCCCTCACCTCACCTGACCCCGGCCACGGTGAGGGTACGCGGGCCAGTCAGCCCTCTAAACGAGGCCCTCGTTCCAAGTTATGGATCAAAATTCCAAGAAAATCGCGTTCCTCCGAATCGCGACGGCACGTAGACATGCGAACCCCTCTCGGGNCGGGTGAGCGACCCGGGGCGGTCTGCACTTAGGAGGACGGAGGAGCGGACTCCTACGAAGCTCCAGCCGCGGGACCCGGAGGACCCGATCGATAAGAAAGCGACCCTCAGACAGGCGTGGCCCCCGGAGTCGACCGGTCCAAAAAAGCAAAGTGCGGTAATCGAAAGAGAGGTTTCGAAATGAACAGATTTGTCCTTCAATATCACATTAGGGTTCGTCAGCCGCTAGCTGCGTCTTCATCGACGCACGAGCCGATTGGTACCACCGGATAAGGTGCTACTCTGTTTTTTGTTTGAGTTGTCGAGGCCTTCACCGGCGCACAACGGGTTTGGGGAAAAAAAGTTTGAGGGTCAGACCCCGGACTTGGAAAGCCGCCCCCTATGTACGGGGGGTCTTTGACCCACGGTCCGGCGGGCGTCGCGGGCGCTGTTGCGGGTACCCTCTAGCGGTCGTCCTCCCCCGCCCCGTGCCCCGGTCGGTGGGTTCTCCGGTGAAGGGACTCTCTGTGGGGTTAAGATGAATGCATGGTCGCGCCCTCGTTTTCCTGTTACGACTTTCCGATTCCGAACTTAGGCGGAAGTGGCCAAACTCGCCGAGCCCCGTGTCCGTCCGCAGGACCCCGATTCTCAGAGGAGCCCAGTGCGAAAAGGGAATGGCGCCGGTGTTTTTTTTCTTGTCTGGTTTATCTTTTCCGGGCACGGACACAATATGATGCCTTCCGCAGGTTCCCTACGGGAAGACCGTGTTACGTACTATTTACTTCTCCCTATATCAGTTTGATCTGCTTCCCTGCGGCGCTGAAAACCCGCCAGGACCCCGAGTGAGCCGGCCGCGAGGAACACGATCCGATACCTCACTAAAACCAGACCAATCGGTATGTTAGCGACGGGCGGTGTGTAGCAAAGGGGCAGGTGACGTAATCACCGGCTGAGCTGGGGTAGGTGGTGACGCCGCATCATTACTAGGTTAATGAATTCATCGTTGATGGGAAATAGTTTCAATCCCCAGTCCCGATCCCGAGCGGGGTTCATGTCAGTGTTTACGCCGGCGGGGGGGGCCTCTCGGGGTGGACGTCCGGTAGCCAACACCCGCTGGAATGGACCCCTAAAAACCATAAAAAAAAATGGAAAAAGGACTCGGCTCAGCGTGCAGCCCAAGGCGGACATCATCAGAGTCATACACAAGCAGACCTTTTATTCCGCTTCCATCTCGCGTGGGGAACGCCACTTGCCCTCGAGGATTTGACCTGCCGCCGCACGGGGCCGCTAACTATTTTACAGCCGGAGTCTCGTTTCGTTATCGAAGAACCCTACAAATCGCTTCCACCAACTAGAACGCCATGCCACCACCACCCACAGAGCGGAAAGAGCTATCAATCTGTCATGCCTTTCCGTGTCCGGCCGTGTGAGTTTTTTTTTTTCCCGTGTTGAGTCACATTAAGCCCCGTCAGGCGCCACTCCTGGTGGTGCCCTCCGTCATCCTTTAAGTTTTCAGCTTTGCAACCAACTCTCCCCCCGGAAACCCAAAACTCGTGGTTTCCCGCACCTGCCGCGGCGGGTCATGGAATAACGCCGCCGTATCGCCGGGTCGGCCTCGTTACGTCGGAACTACGCGGTAGCCTTTCTTCGTCGAAGCCTCCACTTTTTCGTGAAAAAAAATCTTGATGTGAATGAAAACATTCTTGGCAAATGCTTCCAGCTGTGGGTCCGTCACAGTCTTGCGGGGCCGGTCCAGAGCCTTTCACCTTACGGCGCCATACGAAGGGCCCCCCCGCCGGTCAGCCTCTTAGAATCGGATGGCAAACCCGGGTTGCGCGGAAACGCCACAAAATAGAACCGGGGGATTACCTATTCGACATGTATTCCTAGCTTCGGGGTCGTTCCTAGGCGGCGCGTGCTGCCTGAACTTTGAACAACTCTAAAAATTTTTGTCAAACGTAAAACGCATACCGGGTCCGCCCCGAGGGGTGTAACCCGGGAAGACCAACAACAAAGGGCAGAAGTCCGGGTTGGGCGCCTGGAGTCAGGGGGGTCGTGGACAGGCTGATGGCTGAAGAATCGCCAATCGCGGCGGACCTCCAGCATGCCAATCCCTAGATCCAATCGTGAGCTATATTTAACTGTCAGCCCCTTGACTATATGCCTATTGGGGAGCTTTGACCGGGTACCGGACGGCTGCTGCAGCGCGGGAGAAAAAAAAAGACATTCCCTGCGCAATGGTGTCCTCGCCATTGGTGTTAGGATAGCTCATATGTCCATTACAGGCCTCGAAAGAGACCTGTATGGTTATTTTCGTCACTACCTCTCCGAGCGGAAATGTGAATTTGCGCGCCTTCCTGCCTTCCTTGGATGTGGTGCCTTTTCTCCATGCCCCTCTCCCGGAATCGACCCTGATTCCCCTTACCCTTGGTCACCATGTAGCGCCTAAAGTACCTCGAAAGTTGATAGGCAGACATTCGAAAGTAATCGTCGCGCCGCAAAGGGCGCAGCGATCGCCCCCGAGGTTTTTTTTTTTTTTTTATCTAAGTCAACCAAAGGGACCGGTGGGGACGATCCCCGACCCCCGGATGGGTTTCTGGATGCTGATAATGCACGCTTCCCCTCCCCGCGAGGAGGGTCTCGCTCGTTCCAATGTATTCGCTCTGAATTGCCACAGTTATCCAGTACCGGGTGGAGCGATCAAAGGACCCATAACTGATTTATGAGCCATTCGCATTTCACTTGTACCGCCAGTGTGGACTTAGACTGCATGCTTACTCTTTGTGACAAGCATATGTTACTGGCAGGATCAACCAGGTACCCCTCGGGGTTGGGACGGAGAACCGCAGCGCGCGGGTTTCCTACACAGAAACGGGTGCGGGGAGTCGGGGCGTCCGCGATGGGAAGGGGGGGAGCCGCACACCCGCAAAAAAGCGGACTCGGAACCAAGAGCCAAAATCATGCGTGCGAGCGTTGCGGACGTACCTTCGGCCGATCTCGGGGGGGTAACCATGATAAGCTAGGGGAAGGGGCTGTGGCCGCTGATGCGAATGCCGGGGTGAACGTATAAAAGAAAAGTGTTCTGTCGACGTTACAATAGGAGGAGGGCGGGGGAACCGAGGTTGGGCCTTGACGAGGTAGCCAGGGGTAGCCGCCCGGGACGGCCGGTCGCAGCCCCCTATGCCGGTCGGCCGCCGGGGGTCGGACGCGCTTGAGTAATACCGGGGGGACCTTCGTGAGTCCTCTCCCCGGGAAGGGTTGGGCCACGGAAGGGCCCTTCTCCTGCGCGCGGGGTTGTTACCGGGTGACGCTGTTGGTGGGTTGGTGGGTCTCCCTCGTTCCCCGTTAACCTTCCACACACGACGCAAGCCCCACTAAGGCTCAGGGACTGACCTGCACCAACAGCGGGCCCTGTGAGTCCGGAACCGGCGGGATCGCTAGGGGCTCGGGGTGGGAAAAATGGCGCGCACCCGACGTCCACTCGGTAGGGAAGGGGTAATGTTTCTGTTGACTCCATAAGACCAGCTTTTTACGCGTTCGGCCGTGGAGTTCTGCCTAACGGCGTCCCTAAGCGCCACCCCTCTACGGGGGGGGGGTGCAACGTAGGACCCGCGCGGAAGAAAATCGCGGCCATCCCGATCGCCCCCACGGCGAGGGGCCTTTTCCTCACCCTCCTTCCAACAACAGGGGTCACCGATCGGATGGAGGGGCTGTAAGTGCTATAGCCCGTCCCCCGACATGGGGGGCGTACTGAATAAAAGGTGCGTATTTTGCCCTGGCACCCGCACTGTCCACAAGGGGGACGCCGCGAAAGGAGCTCCCCCTGGGGTGGTGGTCTTCGATCGCCTCAATATCCCCGTACACGTGAGGGAGTCGGGTCTAGGCATCTCATCCGTGCAGCCGACCCTGGATACCGTGGTCGGTTTGCCGTTCCCAGAACGAGGGGGGTCCTGGATCAGTCTCGCCTCACGCCAGCCACGTGAGGGGTACGTGGGCCAGTACATCCCAAAGGGGGGAGCAAGACACGAGGCTCTCGAGGTAACTCCAATTATGGATCAAAATCCCAGAACCTCGCGTTCGTCCGAATCAGCTACTTCACGTAGACACTCGGTGGATCCCCTCGTGCCGACACTGGCCGGATTCGCGGGCGAGAGGTCACACAGGCCTCACACCCGGGCGAGGCGCCTTCACCCGCCTGCCCCATACACCTCGATCGGTGCTGAACTGGCCCATGGCCCCCGCAAATTCGTACTTAGGCGTGAAATTAGCCCTGGACCGCCCGCCACTGTGTCCATGACACGGGCCGCGCAAGGACTCCCACCCCGCGTGTTTGATGTGGGGTGGGTTAGTCTTCGACTATGCGCCGTCACCCCAGCCGACGTCGACGGTGTACGTGCGGGGAAGCTTGGCATCTCTACCTTACAGACCTGAGCTCATCTTTCACTGTCAGCGGTAGAACCAGGGGAGGTAGGGGCGGAATCATCGCACAAAAAAGTCCCATTCGCCATAGACCCGAGTGATGCCCATAAATCGTGGGGCTACGATGTCGGGCATCGAAAAGCCCCCTTGTCTCAGTCTTGTCAACGGTCCACGTAGAACCCTAGTAGGGGGTGCGTGCCAATCAACTCCCCTAGCCCCAGGGCCAGAAGTGGTACCGTCGTGGGCCTCGAGTCGCTCGAAAAAGCCCCTGGAGAAACAATAAACACTCTTTCACGGTCACCGTAGAACCAGAGATGGGGCTAAAAAAACACCTCGAAAACACTCCCATGCCCACCAGAGTGAGGGTACGCGGTCCGGCAGGCCACTCAAACGCGCCGTGCGTTCCAAGGTTATGGATCAAAAATACCCAAAAAGAACATACTCGAGTTCGGAACCGACTCGCAGAAAAAGCCGGCGGCACATGGACACGCGATCCCCTCTCGGGCCGACCTCCGCAGTCGCGGGCGAATCACAGTCTCACCCCGGGACGAGGCGCCTTTCCCGGCCCGCCCCGGCACCTCGGAGAGGCTGGAAGTCTGGCCCGTCCCCCGCATGTCGTACTTTGTCGTTTTTGCCCTGGACCCGCCACTGGTCAACCCGTTAAAACGGAGACCCACCCAAGGGGGGGTCTTCGACTCGGTGCCTCCGCCCCGGACCCAAAAAAAAAAAAAAAAAAAACTGTGCGGGGTTACGTGTGGCTTGGCATCTCTCAGTGCAGACCCTGGAGCTCAGTTTGCGTTCTCTGTCAAGGGGGACTTCAGCCTGGCGTCACCCCCGCCAGGGTGTCGGGTTCTCGGTCCCGGCATCGCTCGAAAAAGCCCCTGGAGCTCATCTTTCACGGTCACGTAGAACCAGAGTAGGGGGCGCCATCACACTCCCATGCCCAGCCAGAGTGAGGCCTCGTGGGCCTCGAGTCGCTCGAAAAAGCCCCTGGAGCTCATCTTTCACGGTCACGTAGAACCAGAGTAGGGGGCGCCATCACACTCCCATGCCCAGCCAGAGTGAGGCCTCGTGGGCCTCGAGTCGCTCGAAAAAGCCCCTGGAGCTCATCTTTCACGGTTACTTAGAACCAGAGTAGGGGGCGCCATCATACTCCCATGCCCGCCAGAGTGAGGTCTCGTGGGCCTCGAGTCGCTCGAAAAAGCCCCTGGAGCTCATCTTTCACGGTCACTTAGAACCAGAGTAGGGGGCGCCATCACTCCCATGCCCGCCAGAGTGAGGCCTCGTGGGCCTCGAGTCGATCGAAAAAGCCCCTCGAGCTCAGCTTTCAAGGTTACTCAGAACCAGAGTAGGAGGCGCCATCATACTCCCATGCCCACTAGAGTGAGGTCTCGTGGGCCTCGAGTCACTCGAAAAGCCCCTGGAGCGCAGCTTTCACGGTTACTCAGAACCAGAGTAGGGGGCGCCATCATACTCCCATGCCCGCCAGAGTGAGGCCTCGTGGGCCTCGAGTCGCTCGAAAAAGCCCCTGGAGCTCAGCTTTCACGGTTACTTAGAACCAGAGTAGGGGGCGCCATCATACTCCCATGCCCAGCCAGAGTGAGGCCTCGTGGGCCTCGAGTCGCTCGAAAAAGCCCCTGGAGCTCATCTTTCCCGGTTACTGAGAACCAGAGTGGGGGGGCGCCATCTTTCTCCCATGCCCACCAGAGTGAGGCCTCGTGGGCCTCGAGTCGCTCGAAAAAGCCCCTGGAGCTCATCTTTCACGGTCACGTAGAACCAGAGTAGGGGGCGCCATCACACTCCCATGCCCAGCCAGAGTGAGGCCTCGTGGGCCTCGAGTCGCTCGAAAAAGCCCCTGGAGCTCAGCTTTCACGGTTACTTAGAACCAGAGTAGGGGGCGCTATCATACTCCCATGCACACCAGAGTGAGGCCTCGTGGGCCTCGAGTCGCTCGAAAAAGCCCCTGGAGCTCAGCTTTCACGGTCACGTAGAACCAGAGTAGGGGGCGCCATCATACTCCCATGCCCAGCCAGAGTGAGGCCTCGTGGGCCTCGAGTCGCTCGAAAAAGCCCCTGGAGCTCATCTTTCACGGTCACTTAGAACCAGAGTGAGGGGCGCCATCTTTCTCCCATGCCCACCAGAGTGAGGCCTCGTGGGCCTCGAGTCGCTCGAAAAAGCCCCTGGAGCCTCCGTTCCATCACTTTTCTCCTACCCCGACGGCGGACGTATTCGCCCACTCCTATGGGGAACCGCACCGCGGCCGCGGGCGAGCTCGGAGCCTTGCCCGGGAAAGGTGCACTGTCCTGGGCAAGTTCGTCGGCGAGGGGGTGGGTGGAAGTTTGACCCACCCCCGATCGGGAACGCCGAGGCCTAGGAACTTGAAACTCGGGTCGATGATAGACACCGAGGCCCCCTGTCCGATGCCGCCCGCCCCGAGTCGATAGGCCACCGGTGGCCGGGGATAGCGCCCCCCAAAGTTGAGATTTTGACCGGCTATATCTCGCCGAGGCCGAGGCCTAGGCACTCGAAACTTGGGGTGAAGGTAGACGCCGAGGTCCCCTATCCGAAGCCGCCCACCCCGAGTCGATAGCCCGACGGAGGCCGGGGATAGCGCCCCCCAAAGTTGAGACTTTGACCGGCTATATCTCGCCGAGGCCGAGGCCTAGGCACTCGAAACTTGGGGTGAAGGTAGACGCCGAGGTCCCCTATCCGAAGCCGCCCACCCCGAGTCGATAGCCCGACGGAGACCGGGGATAGCGCCCCCCAAAGTTGAGACTTTGACCGGCTATATCTCGCCGAGACGAGGCCTAGGAACTCGAACTCGGGTTGAAGGTAGACCCCGAGGCCCCCTGTCCGATGCCGCCCGCCCCGAGTCGATAGCCCCCCGGTGGCCGGGGGTAGCGCCCCCCAAAGTTGAGACTTTGACCGGCTATATCTCGCCGAGGCCGAGGCCTAGGAACCTGAAACTCGGGTCGAAGGTAGACCCCGAGGCCCCCTGTCCGATGCCGCCCACCCCGAGTCGATAGCCCCCCGGTGGCCGGAGGTAGCGCCCCCCAAATTTGAGACTTTGACCGGCTATATCTCGCCGAGGCCGAGGCCTAGGAACCTGAAACTCGGGTCGAAGGTAGACCCCCAGGCCCCCTATCCAATGCCGCCCGAATCGCGCCGGAAGTCATGGCGGGTCGCGTTGGAAAGGGCCCCTGGAGCCCTACCAACGCCCCGAGTTTCAGCTCCAGCTTCGGCCTCCTGTCCGACCAGAGCCCCGTCAAAGCTGGACAGGAAGTGGCCATATCTCGGAAGCAAAAGGTCCCACAGCCTCGGGACTCCGCCCACAGGAGGGTCCCCGCGAGCGCTCCCGTCCCCACGGGTCTCGACACACCGGCGCCTTTCGTTCCCCGGACACGCCCGCTTACGTAAACTGCGCTTCCGGTTGAATACGGCCGTAGCTCGGAAACCGAAGCTCTCCGCGGCTATACAGTGTATATGTATACATTCTATACAGTCCTAGCTGTATATATATATATATATATACAATTATATATATATATATATATTATATACATATAATATATATCATATCTATATAAGACATTATATATATAATCTATATATATAAATCATATATATATTATATATATATATAGATATATATATATATATATATATATATTCATTCATATAGTATTCATATAGTTCATGAAATAAAATAAAATTTATGAGAAATGCAATGGATTCACCATCAATGGCACTAATAATAACACGCAGAAGATGTAAAGTAATTTATTGCTTCTTCTAGAGATCAAATAATAGAATATGGAAAGCAAATCTGACAATAAACAAATAAATAATGATAAAAAAAATAAATAAAGTTAAGTCAAAACAACAGCATAAACAATTAAATTAACTTTACATGTAATTATGTGAAGTGTTGGTGAGAGATTTTAATGAATATGAGTTGTACACCTTTATATCTTATATCTAAATCTATATATGTGTATGTATATATGGGGTTGCTGGTGCTGAGGTTGAGGTGGTATGGACTAGTCCGTCCACTGTTCCTTAGGCATCGGAGTGGAGCAGTAGGGCATACTCTTACCAAGGTACTGTTCACTTAACTTGAAAGCAGACTTAATGGCTGGAATACAAAGCATTTGTAAGTCAGTGTAATTTGTATGGGCGGGGGGGGGTTTAAATTGATCAAAAATGATGATAGAATTCTTTTGTAGCATTATAAATGTCTTCACTTTTATATTTCAGATTAATGCTGATCTTCTGAACTATCTATTCATCAAAGAAACCTGAAAAAATTCTGCTCAGCTGAATTGTGGAAGGTATAATAAAAGAACGTAACTATGCAAATACAGTGTAGCGTTTTATTTTTGCAGAAGAAAAACCAGATCTCAACTAGATAACATGAAAAATAATGCAAAAAAAGATAAACCAATAACAGTTTTCTTATAATGGAGTCAGGAAGGCAAATCAAAAGCAACAAATAGTCACAATAGAAGAATAACAAAAAGAAAACAACAACAACAAGAGAAAGCAAATTAAACTGTTACAAACAATAAAACAATAATGCAGTCTAAAATATGGTAATGAGTTGCGCATACGTGATGAAATACAGAAACAAACAAACAAGACAAATGATATACAACTTCTCTTTACAGATGTGCAAAAAAGGTACAAATATAAGATGCCAAAAAAATCACTCTTTTCACAACTTGTTTGGTTTACATTAAGATCTTCTCAAGTTGTTCTTCTCTTTCTGCCACCCTCAATTTGTGTGTGCACAAACAGGATTTCTTCTTACAGCCTCTACAATAAGACCATACAAATACAGCATTAAAAATACATTTAAGACACCACCAGTACAAGAACTATGACTTTCAACATTCATTCATATGTGGGGAAAAAAATAAAACACCATTCAACCCACCAGTCACAATAGTGACCGTAAAGAAGGTTTTCATTTATAAAGCTCTAAAAACCTTACTGACTGATGTTTTAGTGCACTTCATGCAAATATGGGAAAAAAAGGGTCTCAATTAACTATGTGCAGTGTCACATGGTTAGTGAAAACTGTCACATGACCAGAGCAGTTGAATTCCTGTTTGCACCTTGAAAAGAGGATGGCTGCATCAAAGCTCCGAAACAAAAGGCTAGTAAAGTACGTTAAAGAAATGACAAATATTTTTGGTCCACATTATTTTAAGGTGTCTAGTATTAATATATGAACTCACAATCATTCAGTTTTGTTGAGTGTGGTAATAGAATGAGTAAACATGTTGTGACCGGTGGGATAACAGTGAATTTAGGTATACATATAAATCCAACTGCAGCTGTTAGTGAAGGCTGCACTAAAATGTTGCAATGTTGAAATATTGCACTAAATTAAAAGTTTAAATGTTACAAATAGGTTACAATATTGATGTTGTAATACTGGCAGCACTAATATAAAAACAATTGATGATATGTGTTACAAAAAAGTAACAATTTTGAAATTTGTTGATGCATGTATTTTTTGTATTTTATCTCAGTATTCCTATCAGTGTTATATAAGGCTTTTTATGCATAATAGTGACCCTAGAATGTGATCAGACAGTTTAAAATAGCCGGGCTGAGATACATATACACACATTTTGATGACTGCAGAAATATGTTAAATCAGTATACACATTATTTGACCGGCCACAATTGTGACTCACCATAAAACACAACTTTTCACACACTTAAAAAAAAAAATAATTATTGATTATTTCAAAGGGTTACTAATGACACATCATTTGCATTATTTCATGTCTGGGAGAAATGTGGGATTAAATGGGTTAATTATAGTGATAACAGAATGCAACCATGCATAACTGACACCTGTTACCTACCACTTTTTATCTGGTTTCCGGAAAGGATTGAAGAACACATTGCTGGGAAGTTAATGACCTTAAGTCTGGATCTTGCGCCATCCTTCCAATGTCCCTTTGCTGCTCCATAAGAATTTCTTGTTTAGTTATTACGTCATAGAGAAGTGCTGAAACATTAAACACAGGAATCAGAAGGTTTACCACACCACCCATGCTATGAAACGAGCCTTACACTAACAGCGAATATATGATAGAAAACAAAGAGAAATCTTACATCTTGTGAATGGGTCACAGCTTGAGAGGATTTTTTTCCCTGGGGTCTGGGTGTTTCATGATGCCACAGTGCCTGCAGTGGGTGGTTTTGTCTTTGTCCTAGAGGACTTGGTTAAAAGCTGAACAAATCCTTTTGGATCCTGGTTGTATTTGAGGAGCTTGTGGCAGTTGCTTTTAGGGGTGTGGTGGCCTCCTCATCAGTGTCTCATTCATCCAGTATGCGCTTGTTTCATCTTTAGAGAAGGCAAGAAATTGAATGATTACTACATTTGATAAAGCGAGGGTGGTTTGTGGTATGTGAAGATACTATTCTGCAAAATATTCCCTATTCGCAGTTAAAAAAGAAACGTGCATGTTAATTTGTTAATCTACACAATGACACAAAGAGCTGTTAGACAGGTCAAGGAAGTACATAACACACTCAATCTTACTTTATTTTGTGTTTTGGTGGCATCAGGGAGTCAGGTGCAGCCTCTGACTGGAGGTTGGTCTGTTCGGCAAGAGCTTCCAGCATGCTTCACTCTAATTATCTATGGAAGACAGAATTTGAAAATCAGAACAATCTGAAACGTTCTGTAACGAATCAGCTCATGACAGGAAATATGAATAATTAACCATAACTAGTTATAATTAACTATTCATATTTTAGATCGCTGTAGATATTTAGCTTGACATCTCAGGGTCAACTGTCTTGTCAATTCTAAGAACGTTAATTTCCTGGTTAAGGGAAATAACTTTCTTACTGTACAATTCTACAAAGCTTGTAGCGTAAATCTGCATGATTAGTGACTCCGGTTATGAGCAAACAATGAACACGTCAAGTGTGATAATATACCCAATGGCCTGAAGAATATGTGTGTTCATTCAAAAAAAAGGTTTTCCTATGAATTAATTAATAGAAAAGTCAATTTCTGCTCTGCCTCTCCTATGGGGACAATGAGTGGGTTATTCTACTCACATTCCTGAGGGGTCATAAAACCAGTGATATGATGATTTCAGTTGTCAGGGGGAACCAGGGTCTTGTTCGGCGTCCTGGGGTGTTACAAAGGATTTGTGAAATCT
>JADLZN010002189.1:0-165000 GCA_018155175.1 Sinocyclocheilus anophthalmus | reverse complement strand
AAACATATTAACACGTCACAGTATTTTTTTATTTTGTTTCTGTTCAGTATCTTCACAGCATCTGATCAAATACCCCCTACCATGAGCACACAAAGTGCTCTCCTTGTTCACCAGCCTGGAGCAGTCCTTCATTTGCGCTGTAATGAAGTCTAGGAAGTGTTCACAGTCTTCATGAAGATCTTTGTTCTGCAGCTTGAGGTTGGTGTACTGCAGGAATCTGCCAAAGGAAGGGCAAGCATTGAATAATTTACATGTTTACACACACACATGCTGGTCAACACCACTGTGGACAATATATTAAAAATAATTAAACATCACATGCTACCAACCTTTGTATGCTCTTCATGTAATTGAACTGTGTCTGGCCGCTTAGCTTAGCCGCTGAGAGCTCACTGAAGAATTCTGTGGTCCTCTCCTTATCCCTGACAAACTCAAGGGATGGCTCAACAGGATTCATGTAAAACATGAACCTGGCCACATTTTCAACCTGAAAAGAAAGAAAAGCATTTCAAAATGCATGCCGCATAGCAATTTGCACAGCCATTTTACACAGGATTATAAAGTTTCAGTTAACACAGAATGTTACAGTAGTTCTCACCTCCTGTTTGAAATTTTCATTGAGCATGTCTATTTCCAGGTGGTTGGCGAAGCTCTTCAGCAGCGGGTGGTCCAGGAATGCTTTCTATGCAGCCCCTTCTCTGCCATGAGCTTCCGTGACGGGACACTCAACTGCACATCTCTCTCACTGCAATGGGGAAAACATGATTTGCTATAATAATGCATACTTGTGCTTGATGTGACTAACAATACACAACAACTGCATCAGTGAAGTTGTACAACTTTATTTCTCACCATTGGAATGCTTCAGCCACACGTGGCTGTGGGGATGTGCTGGTGGCAGGCTGGTCAGTGTGTGGCAGCTCTTGAACATCAGTCACCACCATGTGGCGACGCTGCAGTTCCTCAACCCACCTTTTAAGAATGAATAATTAGGTTAGATTCCCTGCTACTACATGGGAAGCACAACATATGTTTACTTTATAAAACCCTTGCACTAACCTGGTAGGTGGATCAGCATCCTCACAAATCTTTTGAATTAGGCCATAGCTGAACACTATGCCAGACTTCAAAATCTCCAGACTTTCTGCCTTGGCCTTGTCCACCACGGCTGTGATGTCCTCTGGCGTGGCCTGTTTCATACAGACCCTGCGCAGGTGGACTGACAGGGTCGCCTGGGTCTTCTTGCACACCGGACAGACAAGAAAGTGTCTTTGGTGCACAACAGAAACCCAAAAACTAGGAAAGACACATTGTTCAGTTAATTTAAATACAGGTCTCAAGTCCATTCATTCATTTGCAACTGAAGAGGGTAATTGCAGCTATTACAGACACAGGCAATATTTTGTGAAATGGAAAGTAAGTCAAGCATTTTTTGCAGTCTAGAGATAAAAAATCATGTCCACTTACCTTTTGGAAGCCATTGTTTTAATTCAATGAAATCAAAAGCAACAAAGTTTGAAGAAAGTTGAGCAGTCCTTCAGTGAAACCAGCAAATGGGTAACTGAGCATCTGGTGGTCTCACCTGTTAACTCTACCTGTGAAAGGCCCGCCCTCCAGGTATGGCAGTGGGTGGGGCTTTAGTTCACACAGGATTCTAGATGCTTCAACTAAGGAACTTTAGTCCTTTTATTTTACAGTTTATAATACATTTTATATAGATGATTTCTAAGTTCAATTTGTATTTTGTGTATAACCATGCATAGTACAATTTCTTAAAAACAACAACAACATGAATATACTTTCCAATATTTAATTATTAGAATTTTTTTCCAGTTGGAGTGTTTTTCAAACATTCAGTTGTTCTTAATTTACAGCTTGTTATTAATCTCTTATATTATAATTATTATCATTATCATTTATTTGTTTATCTATTTATTTGTTAAATCTGACGTCCCAAATCAGGGATGCTTCAGCCCCACTGCTGAAAAGCTGCTGGGCCAGCCTCACAAAGCCAGGGAAAATTCAGCCACAGTTTAAATTGCACTATCACAGGCCAAAGATATGCAGATTACCTAGACGGTTGTGTTATAATAACTGATAAGTGTCTTTAATTGGTCATTATTCAAGTTGGCAATGGGTCATTTAGGTCAAACCAACAGCATAACGGCCTGCATAACGGGTCAGGATCTTGCAGACTAAAGCATGATGGGCCATTAGCACCTGGGGGTGGGAGGTGCTGTTGGATGCTGTGTCCTGATTGGTCGTTGACATGGGACAGGTCAGATTAAAGATGCCTCTCTGGTCAGAAAACTTTATTTTCAGTACCTTCTGAAGATAATCAACTGCTTGCTGTTTGTGACCTGACTGAGCATTTTTCTGCATTTGAAATGGATTCTGAAAAGTAAGTATATTTTATCTGTCTGCCTTATGCCTGTTAAAGGAGATGGTTTCTCATTTTAAATATATTGTCTTTTCATATTGGCTGGCAAATCCAAACCTCTAGTCAAATTTCATGTGAACAGTGCATTTAGCTCTGCTGCTTTCGGTAGCACTACAGATACCAATTTATTTGTATAAAATCTCTAACAATTTTTGTTTTTATTCACACAGATCATTCCACAGCAGAATGTATTTCCTCTGCCCTGTCTGTAAAAAGGCTCCACACTCTCTTCCTGGGCATCTCAGGAAGGTGTGTATGAGCAACAGCACAGAGGCAGAGATACAAGCTACCGTCACGGAAGCCAAGAAGGAGTTGGCTGAATTATCCCACAATGGACGTTTCTGGGAGTTTGAGAAACTTCGTGACATTTTGGACTCTACTAATCCTCTTGCCAGGTTTGCAGCTAACAATTATGCTTACACAAATTGTCATTTCCTGTTGGCTCAACAGCTATAAATTGTAATATTAGTACATTATCTTTTAATGAGGCGTTAGTATTCTTGCCTGGCACAGAAAAAAATACTTTCTTCAAAATGTGTTGTCTTTTGAAAATGTAAACTCAAGTTTGTTAATAAGGAACTATTTTTTTTATTTTATTTCTTGTATATAGTTATTATATTTTAAGGATATTATCTTCTGAAAGTAGAATGTATAGTTTGAATGTAAGAGTTCTTTCTTTTCATTATTTATTATGCAGTATATTACAGATTGCCTGCCATTTTCCAGTACAATATTCAAAACAATTTCTGTTCTTTAAAGGATGATCGAAGAGATGCAGAAGAAGGGCTTGGTGGTAAGAAACATACCTCCAGCAGTCCCAGTCCCTGCTCAGCCCTCTACATCATCTGCATCTGTGGCTCAGAGCTCTGGAGAAGGTGCAGAAGATCCAGCAGAGTTAGCTGATGAGCCATCATCTGAGGAGAGCTCTGGAGAGTACTTTCAGAGGTAGAGTTTCACCTTAGCATTCACATAGACTATATGTAAACACTGGATATGATTTCTCTTGAACATGCACAATCATTTGACCACCTGTTTTATTTGATTTCAGCACTGAGGGACAAAGGTGGACCTCTTCAGTGAGGGTGGAGATGGTCAAAAAAGGCCTGTATGAAAAGCACTCAATTTGCCACCCCCTTCTTAAGGGATTTAATGAGTACCTACATTCAGACTTGGGGAACAAGAACAGCAAACAAGAGGTAAGTAAATTAAATCAGTGAAGAAATAAATACATAGAAAAAATGTATTTGGTGTTGTGGTCATATTTTAAAGTCTTTTATATGCAGTCCTGCATGTTTTAATGTGAAATGTGTACTTACAGGTGGATGCCGTGTCCAGGTTCATGTATTACCTGGACCCCAGCGAGCCCAACCTAAGGTTTGTATGGGAGGTGGAGAAAGTACGAGAGTACTTCAATGTTTTATCAAACACCAAGCTCTCAAAACAGACCGTGCTGAACTACTGGAAGAGTCTCAAGAGGTCAGTAGTGTGGAAGATTACAAATATGGCATGTAAATGTTACCTATTAATTACTCCGTAGGCTGTGTTCTGACCGTAACAACCTTTTCTTTCTCTCCTTTTAAGGTTCATGAAATACATAATCACATCTACGGGCATGCGCTTTAAAGATCCCACTCTTTTTTGGATTGTAAGAGCTTCATGGATCCTCTGGATGGCATACACTCTGGTATGTCCAAAAAGGTCAACAAGGAGGTCACACAAAAAATGTCAGCATTTCTTTTTTGTTATATATGATATTTGCACATTGGAAACTGGAATACAGGATAGAACTCATGACATATTGTTTTCCTAGGTTCCTCAGTTATGGGAAAGACCTCCTGCCAAGTGACTGCCTGGTAGTTTTGGATGCCGCCTTTAAAGATTTCCTGGTGGTCATGGGAAAACTGCAGGGTCCAGGAGCAGTCACAGGGGACAGCCTAACAAAAAATGAACGTTTGCTCGTCCTCTATTACCTTGAGGCCATAATTATGCTGAAGCTACTTCAGCGGCCCGGAGTCGTCACAAACATGACCGTGAGTGTCTTTTTTTTCTTCCCATGCCTCAATAATTTGTGCCTCACATATGCTTATACATTTTTAATATTTGTGATACCCATCATTAAAAGTGCACAAATGCCTGTTTGCAGGTTGAGGAATGGCTGGGTAGAAGCCGCAGAGAGAACGGAGTTTCTGTTGCGGTGAAGGAGCATAAAACAGCTACATCACAAGTTCCAGAAGTACCTTTGTCGGACGAGCAAGAACGTGTGAGTTTATATTCAAAATTACACCATAACAGCAAATTAAACATGGTGTGGGAAAGTAATACAAGACAACAGGGCCATGATTATTTCTGTTTTTTTCCCCTTCTGTGACCAGTGGTTCGACATATACTACGAGGTGAGGCCGGTAATGCGTAAAGAAAATGGTTCAGATACGACAAACGACAAATTTTTTGTGTCGAGTCGTGGGAGGACGATACATAACCCCTCCAATGACTTGAAAAGGCTACACAACAAGTAAGGGATATTACACATATCTATATCTTTTCTTTCTTGTCTGTTTGCTTGTTGCATACTTATGATGCCCTGTGTTCTAGATATAATTCTCCCAGTGTGACCTGTGGCGATGCCCGGAGAGCGTTTGAGACGGCTGCGAAAAACCTGACAGAGCTGGAGAGGAATGCAGTGGCACGGCTCTTGGGGCACACCCCAGAAACTGCTGAAAAACATTACCGGATGAGAACTCCGGCAGATGCATTTCTGGCCCAAAGCGTGATTGACCAGCTTGCTGGAAAAACACGGTATGCAATCTGACATCTAATGAATTATCCTTATTCATAATTTTGTTGCTCAACGCAGTCTCTGATTTATCCTTTCTTCAATATTTATTCATTGATCTTATAGACAAGGGTTTGGTAGGGCTTCCAGCGGAGAGCCAAGGGTGGACGAGCAAACAGCGTTTGACTCTTTGACACAATCCTGGCCAATGACTCTGGACGGGCCTCCTCCAAAAAGGGAATGCAGGCAGCAACTGTGCGCGGATCACGAAAGACACTGCTATGACCGCTGGCGTAGCGAGCTGCTCAAGCTGCGTGAAAAGCATATCCTTGGTGAGTATTCACATACATGAAATGTCAGTGAAATCTCAAAGAATATGTACCCACAATGGCTAATGCTTTCAATGGCTTGTTTTCATAGAACATTTTGGATGCCGGAAGCCTTCTAAGTCCAAAATCGAGGCTTGGATTCAGAAACGCGGGTGGACATCTAACATCCCACAAGCTTCATTAATTCTGAGGCAGTGGAAGCCTGTTGGGATCGTTGATACTGCCCTTGACAGCACCTTTGTTAGTAGTATGGTCACAGCACAACGCTGGAAAGGACTGACTATCAAAGATGTCCCTGAGAAGGGTCGAGGGGTCTTCACCAAAAGGCGCTTTGAACAAGTCTGTGCATACCACGGCCGGCTGGTCAGCCGAGAAGAGGGGTTGGCGATTCATGCCTCGTCCCCTGACATGAATCCTGGTCATTTGTTCTTTTATAAGAACAAAAGGAACGAGGCCATGTGCATTGATGCACATGAAGAAAGCTGCCGGTGCCATCCTCTCTCCATAATGTATGGGCGCCTGATAAATCACTCCAGCAAAAGTGCCAACATTCGCCCAAGGCTGTTCATCCATGATGATAGAGACGTCATTCTCTTCATTACATTGAGAGACATTCCGGTCAATGAGGAGTTACTCTACGACTTTGGCAGCAAGAGGAAATCTTTTGCTGGGAAAGGGGTGGAATTAGACTGGATGTGAAACAACATCTTTCCAGCACTCTCTCTTCAGGACAACTGGGTTAAAGGGACTGGGGTTTCTTACACAGTTCAAGTTCAAGCAACCATTTGCTTACACTACAGTTGAATGGCATCTTTCAGGACTGACATTCGTATCAAACTGAACTGAATGCCTCGCATGTAAAACTGCTTTAGATGTTGAACATTCCAGGTGTGATATAACAATATTCTTCATTGTGTTTGCATACAGTGCGTTTCTGTCTGCCCTGTTTGTAAATTTTATTTTATTATTGCATTTTCATTTGAATGAATGAATAAATAAATATGAGGAAAGTATGCAAACTCCAGAACACAGCATTCTGTCTGCTTCACTGAGAGTCAATTTATTTTACTTCACAGTTTATATACAGTTTTCTACACAACACTTACATGTAAGTTCCACTCTATCTATCTATCTATCTATCTATCTATCAGTGAACTGAACACTTCTAAATACAGTTTCACTGAAAAGGTAAACCTCATGTAAAAGCATTGAAACTGTTAAAACATTATTCACATCATATACTTTTTTACTTTCAATAAATGTGTAAGTTTAGATTAATGTGTGTAAAAAAAGTTATTTTGTTCAAACATGTTTACAATGCAAAACCATGTATGCCTCTGAAGCACTGAGTCGATCATCCCAAGTCAGGGAGAAAGCAGCCCCACTGCTGCAAAGCTTTTGGAGGCAGCCTCACAAAGCCAGGGAGAATTTAGCAACAGTGGATATTAATGGACAGTAAAAGTGCTATAAAACACTTTCATGAAACTATTACTTAATAATATTGTAACAAACTCTCTCAATTTTTATTTATTTATTTTTGAGTTTTTGATACTAATATATTAAAGTGCCATAGTGTATACAAACAAGCAACATCCACACATAAACAACCATTTCACCCCCTCCCCATAATATGTACAAATCAGTTCCTTCAAAACAGCCCAGGCAATACGTTCTACAAAAACCTGTACTTCCAGCGTTGTTTGACCGTTGCCAACAATTTTGTCCCAAGCGTTCCAATACCGGCGATGGCACGATGAATCAGTCAATGAATAATCCCCATACCGTCTGTATTTAATCCATTGGCATCTCCCACACGCATTTCGCGGTTGAACTTATTGTACACAGTCTAATAGAGCAACTTGACTCAAGACCTCAGGTAACATACACTTAATTTAACATAAGGCTCAGAGATTCAATAGAAAAACATTTTCCCATCTCTGGCCTAATAAAGGATGCAAACGGTGAGCCATCACTCAAACATCCTGCCTCTCTATTAAAACCAACCACCCCTACTTCACTTACTCTCTCCACTTATATTGATGTCTTCACCCTCATACCTGAGGACGTATCCCCCTAGTGTTGAGGAGACAAACTACAGTAACAGTAATTCAATATAGAACTGTTACAACCCTTCCCCTTTAGGAAAAGGGGAACACAAAAAGAAGGGTTTCAATTTCTCAACATGATATGTGACAATGCCATCCGGATTATCTAGCATTTTTACTTTATAATTAACCTTGTTAACCTGTGACACTACTTCAGCAGGACCTTGCCACTTAGCTGCTAACATCGCCATAAAAGCGTCACCTGCACGAGACAGCAGATGAGTGAGTATCCAGACTAAATCTCCTGGTCGGTATTGTACTGATCTTCTTCGGAGATCATAATATCGGGCCTGTCGTTCCTGAGCTCTATTGACATTCTCCTTCACTTTTCCAAGCATTACTTTCTGCCGCTCTAGCAAACTATATGCTGAATGGTCAGGGTTTGGAGGCTTATGTACCAACCGTTCCAATGGGCCTTTCAACTTCCGTCCTAAGGCGATCTCAGCGGGAGTATGACCTGTGCTCTCCTGCCAGGCGGAATTGATGGCATAGCGAAATTCAGCAACCCACCGGTCCCATTGTCGGTGATTATCTCGGACATAGGAGGCTAGCATCGTCTTGAGAACTCTATTGACACGTTCGATAAGATTTGTCTGGGGATGATAGGCAGTGGTAAGTTTCTGTACCACTCCCCACTGCTTACAGGTCTCATTCAGCAGTTGGGAAGTGAACTGCGGTCCTCTGTCTGATACGAGGTACACTGGTGTTCCCCACCTCGTAAAGATGTCTAAAATATTAGCTATTAGAGGGGTCTTTTCGGATCTCATTGAGAACAGTTCGACCCACTTGCTGCAATAGTCCACTACCACCAGAAGGTACTCATTCATACGAGTGCTTTTAGGGAATGGCCCCATCAAGTCAACCCCCAGCATGTACCCTGGTTCGACCACTGATGTGGACTGGAGACGCCCTGCCAGTTTAGAGATGCAGGGTTTATATTGTTGGCATATTTGGCATTCTTTACACATCTTCCAGACATCTTTTCGAATCTCAGGCCAGTATGTTACCTCTAGTAACCTCCGTAAAGTCTTCATACGCCCGAGATGCCCACTTAATGGACTGGCATGTACATACTGCAGACAATGTTCACGGAGTTTAGATGGCATGACAACTTGTAAATTCTGACCCCCATTCTTGTCAGTGGTACTTCTGAAGAGATACCCATTCTGGCTAACATAATGCACACGGTGGAAACTTGCGTTACCATCCTTTACCTCAGCCCACAAAGGTTGGAGAGTAACATCTTCCTTCTGTTCTCTACCGATATCCTCCCAGCTCACCGGCAAATCATATGATTCACTATTTGCTTGCGAAAGGGCTATGGTCCCTTGGATCTCCTCCTCCAACCCCCGTGGCAATGTATCTGGAACTAGGTTACACTGACCTTTCCGATACTTCACTACAAACTCAAAGCTTTGCAGCCTAATCGTCCATCTTGTGAGGCTAGATGGGAATGGACCGCAGAGTGTCAGCGAGCTTTTGAAACCTTGAAAGAAGCTCTTCAGAAAACCCCTGTGTTGCGACCCCCTGATTTCAGTCGCGACTTTTGAGTGCAGACTGATGCTAGTAACATCGGGCTCGGAGCGGTTCTTACTCAAGAGTCAGAGGAGGGGGAAAGTGTCGTAGCATACGCTTCAAGACTCCTGCATGGAGCTGAAAAAGACAATCCCTCAGCAAGTTTAAAGCTGGCAGGAGCAATAAAATAATGTGACTTCTCCTCTTCAGGGAATATATAGGATGCGGCAGCAAAATCCAACTTCATGCCAGAAATAGACAGAAACTCAAGTCCGATAATGAGAGGAAAGGTCAAATCATGATTCCTCATCACAAATACCCTGAACGGATATACTTGATTATGCACTACACATTGTAGAGAAACTTTTCCTAATGCGTGCTGTACATGACCGTTGGCAAGCGAGAATGTTTGACCCTTACTAGACTGCAAAGACTCCCCTTCCTGCTTAATCTGATCCCAGAGAGACTCTTGGATTAAAGAATAAGAGCTTCCGGTGTCAATAATTGCTTCCAAAAAACTCTCTCTTCATTCAGATCACGTTCCACCAGCGTGCCTACACGCACTAACTCTTCTATGGTAGACACAGTTCCTCTCAGAATGCTGGCAATGCGCGGATTGCAGTTTCTCAATACAGCTTGAAGAATCTCACGCTCTGTCATGGCTGGCTTCAATCTTAGACATAGAGCTCTATATTGATAAAGAAAAGAACGAATGTTCTCATCCACTGCCTGCTTTCGTTCCCTAATCCTTCTCTCTGCTTCCACCTCGTGGTTTTCAGGTAAAAATGACTGCAGAAAAACTGTTTTAAATTGTGTCCACGACTTGACACGTGCCTTCTCAGCTACCCACCAGTCCTTGACCGTATGGGTGAGAACAGATGGTAACATAGACAAAATCTCAGCATTACTTAAAGGTTGGATGGCAAGATACTCTTCGCATTTCTCCAGATAGGCAATAGGGTCCTCCCCATCCAAACTGCTGAATTTTGGAAAGTCAAGTTTTATAGGAGTTTTAAACTGAATAGAGCGAGAGTAAATTTCTGGAAGTGGAGTTGAATGTCTGGCAGGAGTGGAAGTAGCATCTCTCCGCTTAAGACAATCCATGACTGCTCTACCCAAATCTTGGATGCTTTCCTCTAAGACCTGTTTTATTCATTGACATTCATTCGTAGCCTCGGTAATAATTGCTTCCTCTTGTTGTTTCAAAGACCTTTCATAAGCCTTGACCTGAACTTCTAAAGAAATTATTTTGTTCTGATGAGTGTTCAAATTATCCAGCACCTGAGTTTCAAACTTATCAAGACGGCCACTCAGGTTTCCCTCTATCACATTCATTCTAGTTTCCAAATATTTAACTCGGTTAGCCAACACTAGGGATATAAGACTTTCATCTTCATCTTCAGGAGGTGGTGGAAGTGGTAGCAAACCACTATCTTCCCCTTCCTTCCCCTCATCATCCTCCTGCTCAGGCTCCAGATAAAGACTACTAAATGACTGAATCAGGTCTCTGACAGGTTCCCGATGCACAATAAATGCATCTGAATTATAGTTAGGCTCTATGAGATACTCACTCCCAGTCTCGGCAGGGTCGGTCGCCATCTAGAAAAGTTATGAGAAAGTATGACCTTCAGAATGAGTATTCATGCAATAAATCGACTGACAGGGGTATAAACACTCTATACAAAACTTTTCTCATATAAATGAATTACTTCCCAAGTAAGTACACACTGCTTTTACTCAATATAATTTGGATTGTCCCTGTTCGGGCGCCATTTTGTGTAACAAACTCTCTCAATTTTTTTTACAATTATTTTTTTTTTGAGTTTTTGATACTAATATATTAAAGTGCCATAGTGTATACAAACAAGCAACCTCCACACATAAACAACCATTTCACCCCCTCCCCATAATATGTACAAATCAGTTCCTTCAAAACAGTCCAGGCAATACGTTCTACAAAAACCTGTATTTCCAGCGTTGTTTGGCCGTTGCCAACAATTTTCTCCCAAACGTTCCAATACCGGCGATGGCACGATGAATCAGTCAATGAATAATCCCCATACCGTCTGTATTTAATCCATTGGCATCTCCCACACGCATTTCGCGGTTGAACTTATTGTACACAGTCTAATAGAGCAACTTGACTCAAGACCTCAGGTAACATACACTTAATTTAACATAAGGCTCAGAGATTCAGTAGAAAAACATTTTCCCATCTCTGGCCTAATAAAGGATGCAAACGGTGAGCCATCACTCAAACATCCTGCCTCTCTATTAAAAAACCCCCACTCCTTCTTCTTCTTCTTCTTGGTGTTTAATGGCGGATGGCATACAACTTTTAGGTGCATTACCGCCACCTTCTGATTAGGAGTGTGGATCAGGCCCGTACTCTTCACTAAATTCTATTATATAATCCCGTGTCCTTTAAATAACTCATTAAACATTGAAAGTTTTTATCCCCTGATTTATTCCCCAAAATGTTCATCAAATTAAGTTTTTCTTTATTTTCCTTGAGGACATCCATCAGTATCTTTCTTTCCTTTCCGTATCTTGGACACTTCATTATAACATGCTCTACATTTTCCTCCATATTATAATATTCACATTTTCCAGTTTCATGTCTCCCCATTCTCTTCAAACTGCTATTAAGAGCAGTATGGCCAAATCTAAGCCTTGAGATGATAGTTTCCTCGTGTCTATCTCTTCCTGTTACTCTGTACTTACCAACACTTCTCTGAATGCTATAACACCATCTCCCTGTTCTTTCTTCTTCCCAATATTTCTGCCATCTATTCTTCACATGCTGCTTGATTACACACTTCATTTCACTCGTACCATACTTTATCTGCATATCTATGTCTACTTTCTGTGTTGTTTCCTTTGCATATTCGTCTGCTAACTCATTCCCTTTTACTCCCACATGCGCTGGTACCCAACAGAAAGCTACAGAAATTCCCATCATCTGGATCCTATATATTGTTTGAAGAATCTCAATCATTATATCTGCTCTGCTCTCTGAATGACATGTTTTAATTGTAATTAAAGATGAACTTGAATCAGAACATATGAGTGTCCGCATTGGCTTATGTTCCTCCATCCAGTGCAATGCCAGTACAGTTGCAATCATTTCACCTGTGTAAATTGACAAATTATCTGTGATTCTTTTACTGACTTTCACATTAAATTCTGGGATACTAAATGCCACACCTACTTTGTCTTCCATATTTTTCGATGCATCAGAATATATTTGAACATAACCATAATAATTTCCATGAGGTTATTATGTGCCATTTGAGCATTTGATTTGAACTTATCCTTATTTTCCTCACTTAACAATGTCACATCTACCATAGGTTGAGAAATTAACCACAGAGGGATTGTTGACCACGGAACTGTAGGGCTTATTGGAAATTGGACTTATCTTAAATAAAGTGTTTGTTTCTTTTTCAAACAGAAAAGAAACTGGCTTACCTTACGTTTAAGCATATCAACTGAATTCACTTTGTTTTCCAGTTCATATGATTATGAAAAGGGAGAGGGCAAGGCAGGTGCTAAGTAGTTTCATAAGCTGCTGTTGCTGATTAATAGTTTACAACAGTTAAGCAAAATTACTCACTATCATGCCGTTGACCTATATACGTTTATCAGGAGAGCTGATATTCAGAACAAAAGCAACTGATATTGCTGTTATACAACCCAACTTCAGTAAAAAAAACAAAAGAAACATAATAATAATATAGATGTATATATTTTTTTCAGCTAATAAAACGTTCTGAAAAAGAAAGCAAAACAAAACTCTATTTGTACCAAGCAACACAGTTTATTGGATGGTATGGATGTTGAAATGTACTTATTATGTGTAATATTATTTAGATATTATTCAGTATTGCTCTGCTATAGTTATGGTGCATTGTGACACTGTGTGTCCTTCAAAGCTTGTGTGTGTGTGTGTGTTGTGTGTGGGTGTACGTGTGTGTGTCTCCATATCAAGGTCTTTAACGTCACAGGACAGTGTTGTGAAGCAGTAATTTTCCATTATCGTATAACACTTCTTGAATTTTTGCTGGTCAGAAGAAGCTGAAAAATTAGAAAAACTTAAGAATTAATATCATTCAATAAATTGTTTTTCCCAGTCTCTTTCTACCTTTTGGCTGATAGAAAAGTTAAATGATGATTAATTTTGTATATCAGACAAATTGCAGTGTTATCTGGTTTAGAGTATCAGTGTCACGAATCCGGTCCGTGGCCTTCCGGCCGATTGCCACTAGAGGTCACTCTACCATTACATTGACTCTCACACTACACAGACTGTTACATGTCACTCTGGACTACAGTTCTCATCATCCATTGCACTTACACAGCTGAATTCACTGATCACACAGCCGTCACTAATCACACACTCACCTGAGAGCCATTACACACACTATTTAACACTCTCTCAGTTCCTGTTCAGATCGCCGTGTATTGTTCTGCGTTTATCACTCATCTAGTGATAGCTGCATTACCGAGCCTAGTGTCTTGTTTTCATCGTCTTGCCTTGTCTGTTTCCCCGTGTTCTGATCACTGCCTGTGTACCTGGATTATCCCTCGAGTCTCGCCCAATTGAATACTTTTCACCACTGCCTGGACCTTTGCCTTGTACCTGAATTATCCCTCATGCCTTGCAATCAATATACCTGTTTGCCATTTTCTGACCCATGAGTTTTTGCCCACGTCTCTGTAAATAAAGCCTTGCAGATGGCTTTCCCGCCACGCTTCCTGTGTTCCCTCCGTAAAAATCAGACAAAACAAATATCTCCTGAAGGAATCTGGTATAGAAACCATAAAATAATATCAATCTTTCAGTTCAGTATGTCACTGTTCTTAGATGGAAGTGAATAATTTTTCCTCACAAAGTCAAATTACTTTCATTTAGCTTTTGGTAAGCGTTAACTTTGTATTTTGCCATTTTAAATGTTTTGAAAGCAGCATAATTTCTTTGAAAATGTCCTTTGAATTTACACTTGTTTAATGTTTGTATGATTATACAAGTGAATGAGTGAAATATAGCTATGACCCTTTAAGATTAAAAAGATAACCCACAAAGTGAGTCCAAAGAACGCTAGGTGTAGTTATGTGCATTTTTTCCATTAGGGTCCTTCAGCATTAATGAACAAAATGCACATGACTACACCATCAGTCTGAAAGTGAGATAGCAAAAAGTTATTATTGAAATCTAGATGGCACTGATAGGTCCTTAAAGGGGTCATATGGTGTTCCTAAAAATAACCTTATTTTGTGTATTTGGTTTAATGCGATGTGTTTACGCAGTTTTATGTTAAAAAAAGTCATTATGTTACACAAACTATACATTATTTTTTCTCCTCTATTCCCCTCCTTTCTGAAACGCAGTGTTCATTTTGTTGACAAATTATTTTTCAACTACATTTTCTCACCGACGAAAATGAGATGATAGCTAAATAAAAACCAGTTTTTAATGACAAAAACTAAAACGAAAATATACTCTCATTTTCGTCAACGAATACAATTTTAGGTAAGGGCGATTTGGGAAGATATCTAGTCGGACTCGGTCAGGACTGATGTCTCATATGGTAGTTACATACATTTGCACTGTACCGTCTTGATCTGACCACAGGAAAATACACCGCTGTGGCACGCTCTACAGCTTCAGACTGCTTCAGTGCGGGTTGTAATCAATGAATAGCGCACATTTATGCCAAGCGATTGCTCGTGAAATAATGTTGATGAATTATGACAAAGTTTATTTATATGGTCATTTGTTTTAGACGGTTGTAAGAATACATATTTTATTTCCCTCGTCTGAACTTGAATGAGCAGCCTGCAACTGTACAATCTAGAGCCCTGCGTGGGACAGATTTTTCAGACCCGCTCCCGCAGAAATAAATGTTATCTTTGTCCCGCTCCCGCCCGCAACATTCATGTTTTATGCCACTCCCACAGGCAAGGGCCTGCATAAAAGTAATCTATATGAATTTTTTTTTTTACATGAAATGGTTCTGTAACATCTTCTAAGCTCCACAACATCCCAGCATCAACTCTCCTGATAAAATATGTGTTATTTAGAAGCATAGCTACACCCCGAGCAGAGACAATTGGTCAAGACACCACAAGAACAGCCGAGTTTAAAAGCCCACGACATGAACAATTCTGTGTTCGTTGTTTCTTTTCTGTACAAGTACACCTTTGTCATGCCTGCTGCTCCTCTACAAGCCATCTAGTCTCATCACACTTTCTTTCTTTCACTTTAGTTTCTTTTCACTTCTGCGGTAGTGCAGGTCTGGTACAGTTCACAGTGCAGTCATTTAAAAAAATATTCAATTTCATGAATATTCAATGAGACCATTCACATTCCTAGGTGCACCGGTTACTGAACCAGAAGTAGGACTGGAATAGTGAGGGTAAAGGTTAAGTAGTTTCTTCCTTTAAATAAGGGAAGTGGGGTGTTTGCATGTTTGTAATGGCTGTAATTGTTTTGAGTTTAGTTTGAGTGTGTTTTGTGAGTTGTTTGTTGCTGCTGGGTTTCCCTTTGGGAGCCCGTTCTCATGGGAGGGTGATGGCCTGCACACCTGCCTGCTGTGTGTTTGCTTATTTTTGGGTTTCAGTGGGGGGGTTTCAATTTTATTTAAATAAAATTAACATTTCAAAATAAATGAAAAACTAAACGAAACAACAGTTACTGAAAAACGAACTAAAATAAAACAATAATTAGCAAAAAGAAACAATCGTGTTGGTGATTTAATGAGCTCTCATTCTGTGCGAGAATATCTGACCTGTGGTTGTTCAGGAAATACCTGTAGATGCACGTGAGCTGAGTCCCAAGAGAATGCGTTTTTGCATTTAAAAAACAAGACGCGGGAAATGAAATGGGAAATAACTATAAAATATGAAATGGGAAATAATAATAATGCCTTAAATAAAATAAAACCTTAAAAATGAAATAAAACAAAATGTAAAACCTTACAGCGCACAGACGTCTAAAAGCGTGTTTGACGTGCGAGAGCAACATGAGAGTGAGTAACAGACACAGAATTAAGACTTTAGTGAATACTCATTTTGTCACGCTTTGCGATCGCTATGAATGTCCGTAGGTCCATGACACATTACTTTGGTCAATTATAACAGACATATAAACGTGAAAGACTCTTTTCAGACAACACACCTCATACGTCCATCTAGTTGAATCAGCTGTGTGTAATGCTCAGCATGTGTTTGTGCTGGTGAATCACAGCAGAAGCAGCACATGTTCCTGCTGCAGCAGCTCAACACAGACCTGAAGGCCGTCATCGCCGTCTCAAGCACGGCTGCAATGTGTTCGCTGTCAAACTCCAAAGTTATAGCATTTTTCAATCTTAAAAAACGCCATTATTTTATTTGAAATGGTTGATCATTTTATTTGGCTGACAACATATGTTTGCTCCCCTATCTGCACAAAACCCATGTTTCTGTAGGAGTGCATGTCTGCCAAGAGCAAAGAAATAAACCCCACGGACCTTATCTGAGCCACAACATCTTCAAATATTACTCATAGAGAAGGGCAACATCAGTGGGACAGGGAAGCTGAAGGAGGACATCTGTGTGCCGTTCAAAACAAGACTGATACAGAGAGGACTTGGAGAAATAGTGATGCCAAGATTAAGAGCAGGACACAGTCATTTAAATAGGACACTACGCGTTATAGAGACGCATCCTGCTGGTTTGTGTGAGTGTTGTCAGACATTAGAAACCATAGGACATGCACTTTAAGCGGCAGAAGACATGAAGAGCAGAGGAGAAGCATGATGAAGAATTGAGACGAGATGGGTTGCAGGGGCAGGCATTAAAGATACATACTGCAGAGTGATCGGATTAGAAACAGAGAATGAGTAATGTCTTAATTAGAGCGGGTTTGATGAGGAAAACAAGCTGGAGGAGTTAAACTGGAGTAACATTGCAGGAGAATAATCCAGAAGATGGCGGTAATGCAGCGCTCGTGGATGCATCCGCCGTTAAACCGCGAAGAAGAAGAAGAAGACGACGAGGAAGAAGAAGACACCCGAAACGTTAGCTCCAAAAACACAACAACAACAAAAAGGAGGATTTATCAGCTAAGGACGTAACTTGATGTAAGTACAGCTTGTTGTTGTCGTGCGTCCAGACTCTAGAGAAATGTTTCGCATGACCGCATGTTGTTTGTGTTCAGCTTCCGGTGATCATCAGAGAAATCCGCGGAGAAACCGAGCATGGCTTCGTCAGGCGACACCACACAGACCGCAGGTACCTCTCTCTCTGCCTTCCAGAAGCGTTTCAGACGAGCCTGGACCGAGACAAGCATCTGAACTAACCCCAGATACGTGTGCGCTTTCTCCAGAGGCTTCGTGCGGTTTACCTCCGAGTCTGAAAAGGCCTGTTTTATTCGGCTTTCCTTCCTTCATCGTTACTCTAACAGCGTGTTGTTGTCAGTTATTTCATTTAAATGCTTGTTAGAGGACCCCTGCAAAGCTATCGCAGAGATTTGAAATGAAGTATCGCTGAAACGGCAACAACATGTGCTGTGAAGCTCTGCAAACAAACCGCTCGAGCAGCAGATCAGCATATTATACTGATTTCTGAAGATCATGAGACACTGAAGACTGGAGGAATGATGCTGAAAATACAGCTGCGCATCACAGAAATACATTACAGTTTAACAGATGCTCACACAGAGAACACAGCTGTTTCACACTGTAGTATTTCACCATGTCAGATGTGGCTGGGATCCGCAGGTGCCCGGACACCTACTCCCAGATGATGACAATCAATCTATGCAAGCATACAGCTAGAGAAGTTCTATTTAAAGTGCAATATGCAAAATGGTATTGTACTTCTGTATTTAAATTTACATTTTCCATTACCCACACGTGCAAAGTTTGGTGTAAAATGAAAATTAAATTATATAATTTACATTCGCCATTTCCAACAGTAGTCTTAATATGTAAATTGCATGCACATTTGAACGCTTTATAAGTTGCGAAATGAAAATGTATAACACAAATTGATCTGATATGTGTAACATGTTCAAGCAGAAACGGTAGCATAATGATCATTTACATGCTCTTTGTCCTAAACGCATTTAGACTAACAGTTAGAACACTTAGGATTGCATTTTCATCATGACGCCAGTATGTCAGCTGCCTCACGGACACTTTTGATTATTTTAATTAGCAAGATAAAGAAAAAATGAATTAAATTTTCTTCTCTTTGTAGGAAGAAGGGGCAGCTTTGGTATTGATGACCCGAACAGTGAGTATAAACATGGACAAACCACTTGATTCTCAATCGGTCTGTTTTGGCTCATTGATGAGCGCGTCTTCTTTCTCTCACTGTTCTTCAGTGTCTGTGAGACTGGTGCTGGTGGGAATGACTGGAGCAGGTAAAAGCTCCTCCGGAAACACCATCCTGGGCAGAAAAGCCTTCAGAGTCGTCAAAAGCCCTTCTTCTGTGACTAAAGAGTGCTCGAAAGAGACCGAGAGTGTGGCTGGAAGAGACATCACAGTAGTAGATACACCGGGCATGTTTGACACAGACATTTCAGAGGAGGAGCTTCTGACACAGAAGATCAGTAAGTGCATAAACATGACCGCACCTGGACCTCACGCCATCATCCTGGTCATTAAAGTGGATGCGTTCACTGAGGAAGAGAGACTCTCGGCGGAGAAGATCAGAGCCATATTTGGAGAAGCAGCAGATAAACACACAATCGTCCTCTTCACTCACGGGGATGAACTGACCAGCTCTATTGAAGAATTCATGGAAGCCAACGAGGCTCTGCAGGAAATCTTGAGTCGCTGTGGGGGAAGACATCATGTGTTCAACAATAAAGACATGGAGGATCGTAACCAGGTTGTGGAGTTCCTGCAGAAAGTAGATGGCGTAGTCGCTGCTAGTGGAGGTGAACATTACACCAGCGACTCGTACCAGCACGTGGAGCTCATGCTGAAAACTAGACCAGAGGAACTGAAGAAGCTGTATGAGAAGAAACTACAAGACATACAGAGAGAACTGGAGGCCAGAATTGCTGAAGAGATGAAGAAACTGCAGGAGAGAATAGAGACACTGACAGTGTCCGAGCAAGAGAAAGAGGAGAAGATCAAAGAGCTGGAACGACTAAACCAGTGTAAACTGACAGAGTACAAGCGTTATTATGAAACCAAGCTCAGAGAGGCCAGACAGGAGGAAGAACAGACCTGTACTCATCCAAATATAATACAAAAGATCTTTCAGCAGATTCGCAAAATCAAATCTTAATCACATTCTGGTAATATGTGTATGTATGTTAGCCCCAGTCAGTCAAACACAGCTGAAGCAGCTCAGGTGTTCAGGATCGCTTGATGATTACAGACAGCTGTGCTGGAGCAGTGGTTCCCAACCCTGGTCTGGAGGCACCCCAGCACTGCATGTTTTGCATGTCTCCTTGATCAAACACACCTGATTCAGGTCATCAGCTCATTAGTAGAGACTCCAAGACCTGAAACTGGTGTCAGAGAAAGGAGACAGTGTTGGGGTGCCTCCAGGACCCGGGTTGGGAACCTCTGTGTTGGAGCATTGGAGCCGAAGTCTGCAGGACAGTAGCTCTCAGTAGGCTTAGAAACCCCTGCTATACAGTATGTGAACCCTTTGTAATACGTGTATATGTGTACCATCTAACTACCATTGATCATTTATATGTACCATTCATCTGTGTACTGCATAGAGTCTATAGCAGCCGTTCTCAGTCCCAGTCCACGTGTTGTGTTTCTCTGGTCACTTCAGAGGGTTGTTATATCCCAATATTTCCTGTAAATAAGCTTTTGTACTGTAAATAAGCTTTTGTACTGTAAATAAGCTTTTGTACTGTAAGCATTTGTACTGTAAATAAAGAACTTGGCACAGTTTTGTCATATTTGTCCTTGTAGGAAAGAATTTCTTGAATTGTGTGATAATTTAATTTTGTGTCCGATGTCATTAGCAGTAATCACAAATAAGTTTTATGTGTGATTACTTAATGTCTTAACAGAGACAACACCTTTTCTCCAGGCCTGACGACAAACACCACTGTAAGTTTAAAACAAAACCACCCAAGTTTACACGGATGTGAGCTATCATTGCGAGTGAGAAAAACACTAATAAACAAGCGAACATGCACTTTTGGCACATGTGCAAGTGCAGTGTGAAACACTGAGCCGGAAAGCAGCGTTAGGATTGAACATCTCGCAAGGGTACAGCAGAAGTAAGGGTTTGGGTGTCTCTTGACCGAGAGCTTATTAAAGTTATGGAAGAATATGCGACGAGCGGACCCAAAGGAAGAAGCACCTTTGCTGAATTAAAGGAAGTTCGTCTAGATATTACAGTTAAAGCCTGTTCGAAGGTAATCCTTGGGGAAGTTACTGGCACTCTTGATTAACATCTGAAGACTACAGGGCTGCTAGAGGGAGTTTTCTTCTCGCGGTCTCCAGCAGGTAGGGGGCGGTAGTGCGTCTGTGAGCTGGTTGCCTCTCGCAGATCGGAAGAAGAAGACTGTTTTCCTGGACGCTTGTGCGTCTGATGCTAGGCCTGGCATCGAAACAGTTCAAAGATGAACTGTTCGAACATGACCTCAAACGATATTTTCCTGTAAGGTAAGTTTAAAACCATGCTCTTCCACCAGCTCTTATGTTGAGTCGTGTGAATAAGGGTAAAGTCACGATATGGGATATATACACTAGCATGAAAGCTACGTTCACATTGTCAGTGCGAATCCGATTATATGTATGCGATTGGAATCGATCTAAAGTTGTTGTTCGGCCACACTTCACAGTTGCTCAGCTCCAGTTTGTGTGTCCAGAATATCAGCAATGGTTTACATCAAGCGCCTTCAACCGCGGATCCCAGTAAAGTTTGAGCACAAATCATCTGTGTTTAAGAATTGAAACACGGGTGAAATGCACGATAGTCGGATTTAATCACCCTGAAACGAAAGCAAGATGATACTATAATGATATATTATTGGCGAAACCGGTACTGCTGATGTCAGTGTGCTGGACACATACAGTTACAGTATTGTTCTCAGAATTCAGTCACATGAGCTTCCTTTATCTACACTTGTCAAGATGATTACTTCTTCCTCATTCCACACTGCAGATACTGACAGCTGATTCATCTGCTGACTAACACAGTTGTGTGTGTGTGTGTTTGTGTCGCAGCAGGTTTTAGGCCACCTATCGATAATGGCAGAAATGATCAGAGGTTTGAATGTGGTGTTACTGGGAAGAACAGGAATTGGGAAAAGTGCTTCAGGAAACACAATCCTGGGAAAGGAAGCTTTCAAATCAAAGAAAAGCTCTACTTCAGTCACACGAGACGTAGCTGTGGAATCTGGGAGGGTCTGCGGACGATGGGTCACTGTTTATGACACACCAGGACTGTTTAACACAGAGCTGAGTGATCGTGAGATGCAGCATAAACTTATGAAGACCCTCCAGAGATGCGAAGCTGATCCCTGTGTGTTTCTGCTGGTCATCAAAGCGGACAGATTCACTGAAAAAGAGAGGAAAACTGTGGAGAAGATCGAGGAGCTGCTGGGAGAGGAGCGCCTGAAGAAAACCTGGATTCTCTTCACTAGAGGAGACGAACTGGAGGATGGAAACACGACTATAGAAGAATTCATCAGTCTGTCTGAGCCACTGAAGAACCTCGTTCAGAAATATGATCAGAGATACCACGTGTTCAACAACAAGAACAGAGGACATACTGGACAAGTTCAAGAGCTTGTTATAAAAATATTCAAGCCACACATGAACAGTTTGGGTGAGTCTTTTATACCAATATTAATTATTCTGGACACTTTTTAATCAAAATGATTTGCCATGAGTGTATTTTTTCTTTGTTATGAAGGAGATGTCCTAGAGACATGGGAGCATAATCCACAAACGAGGAAAATGCCTCGCGCTCCTGTCTCCAGTATCTCATCACGAAGGAGTTCTTTGGGGTAAAAACTGGAGTGGGAGAGTGCAGTGGAGGCACAATCCTGGACAGAGAGAGTGTAACCTGTGTGAGTTTTTTTGTTTTTTTTTTGTTTTTTTTTTTTCTTTTTTTTTTTTTTTTTTTTTTTTTTTTTTTCTTTTTCTTTTTTTTTTTTTTTTTTTTTTTTTTTTTTTTTTTTTTTTTTTTTACGAGGTTCAGTGAAACCCGGACTGTCAGGCTGCTCGCGCCAGGTTTCAGGCAGATCTGTGTCTTGGTTGATGCTCCTGGATTATTCGACACACAGATGAAACCTGAAGAGTTAATGACAGAGATAGCCAGAAGTGTGTATTTATCCAGTCCTGGACCACACGCCTTTCTCATTGTGTTTCCTGTGAATATGAGATTCACTGAACATGAGCAGCCGGTTCCTCAGATGATTGAGAGGCTGTTTGCACAGGAGGTGTTAAAATACTCCATCGTTCTCTTCACTCATGGAGATCAGCTAGATAGAGAGTCAGCAAAGGAACTCATTATGGAGAGCACTGCTTTAAATTATCTAATCTATCAGTGTGGAAGCAGATATCACATCTTCAACAATAAAGATCAGAATAACAGAGAGCAGGTGAATGATCTCCTGCAGAAGATTGACTCAATGATAGAGCAGAATGGAGGAGGACACTACAGTAACCAGATGTTTGAAGATGCTCAGAGATTCAGACGAGAGGAAGAAGAGCAGAGAAAACAACATGAGGAGAAACAAAGACATGAGATTGAGAGAGTGATGAAAGAAACAGCTTCCATCTCTGCTCTGACTCTCTCCTCTAAGAGATCTGAACGAGCAAGAGCAGCAAGACTGAGAGATGAAGAGAAGAGAAGAGAGGAGAAAAACAGACAAGAGAAGACTGAGAGAGTGAGAAAAGAGACAGAGGAGAGCGTCAGAGCAGAGATGGAAGCTAGAGCAGCGAGACTGAGAGATGAAGAGAAGAGAAGAGAGGAGAAAAACAGACAAGAGGAGACTGAGAGAGTGAGAAAAGAGACAGAGGAGAGCGTCAGAGCAGAGATGGAAGCTAGAGCAGCGAGACCGAGAGATGAAGAGAAGAGAAGAAGAAGAAAGGAGAAACAAAAAGAGACCTGTGTCTGTAGTTGATACGCCTGGATTCTTCAACACTTCTGTTAAAAGCTGATGGATTATTGACAGTTGTTCACTTCTGGTCTACAAGCTTTTCTCGTGAAAGGAGACCGAAGAGAAAACCATAGCAGAGGCAGAAAGGAGCAGAGCTCTGCATCATTTATCTTTCAGTGGAGCTGATGCTGCAGTTGACACACTGGAGACAGAGAGATGAAGAATAAAGAAAACTAAGACCAGGAGAGAGAGAGACAGACTGAAGAAAGATGAACGGAGCAGTAAGAGAGCTGCTGAAGAACTCCAGAGCAATGCAGAATAACACAGTGTCATGCAGCAGAACAGCTGGAAATGAACAGCTACATCCAGCGGATGAGACACAAGAGCTCTGAGGCAGTCCGTTATCAACATGCAGACTTAATAGAGTATTATATAACATGTGTTCCTTCACTGTAATCTGTATCCACACAGAGCAGACTCTGCACATCTTTACCCGTCACTATCAGAGCTATTCAGCACATTTAAACAGAGATTTCAGTGTTTCTGGGTGCATGATGCAGGACAGGTGAGTTCTTACTACTTCTCCTCTTCTTGATTTTCTGCTGTTGTTAAAGCAGTAACAATGTTCTCCAGCAGTCTTTTATCAGCTTCCGTGCTTTCAGATCTCTATTTGACCTTCTTCTCTCCTACACATGTTAATTAACTCTGGTGTGGTTTGCTTCTCTTACTGTTCATTATGATCACGGTCATCATTCTCATTTATGATAAAAGATCTCATGCATTTGCTGCGTTAAAGCACAAAAACATTTGCTTTAGTAAATGCTACTTGTTTATTTCTCAAATCAGTGTAATTTATTTTCAGGTAGATCTGAAGTGTGCAGAAGGTGAGAGGAAACAGATCTCAAGCTAAAATAAGATGCAGGTTTGTACTATATCATTACCCACCCAGCACCAGACGTCATTTGGACGTCGTTTTTTTGGGCTAAATCAAGTCGGCCCGTCATGGGCTTCTTTTAGCCCAAAAAGCGACATTGGTCTTTGTTTGGTCCATCGGATTTAGTCCAAATTTAGCCCAAAAATCGACGTTTAAAATGGGGTTTTGTTTGGTCCATCTAATTTAGTCCAAATTTAGCAGAAGCACGTTTATTTCGGACGACATAGCCCTAATAAATAGATTATAGACATTTGACATGAAGCACTGTTGAATATATTGAAATATATTTTGAAAATATATTTTAAAAATACATAAAACATAAAGCTTAAAAATTGTTCCTCATGATACATGTGTACGAATATTCATGCGTTAAAAAAGTAAATGTTATTTCTACACCACGTTTACCATTTCTAAAGCTATTATAATGATATCAATTCTGCGTGACTTCTACGTGCTTTAATGGGAGCGGAGGAAGTCACCATGGAAACGGAGCGGAGGAAGTCACCATGGAAACGGAGCGGAGGAAGTCACCATGGAAACGGAGCGGAGGAAGTCACCATGGAAACGGAGCGGAGGAAGTCACCATGGAAACGGAGCGGAGGAAGTCACCATGGAAACGGAGCGGAGGAAGTCACCATGGAAACGGAGCGGAGCGGAGGAAGTCACCATGGAAACGGAGCGGAGCGGAGGAAGTCACCATGGAAACGGAGCGGAGCGGAGGAAGTCACCATGGAAACGGAGCAGAGGAAGTCACCATGGAAACGGAGCGGAGGAAGTCACCATGGAAACGGAGCAGAGGAAGTCACCATGGAAACGGAGCGGAGCGGAGGAAGTCACCATGGAAACGGAGCAGAGGAAGTCACCATGGAAACGGAGCGGAGCGGAGGAAGTCACCATGGAAACGGAGCGGCAGTTCAACTGTCAGCAGCAACTCCCGTCTCTCACTGTTTTTATCACAAATTTCAGGTAAGTTTAGTCTCTACAGTTACACAAATACTACATACAAGCGTTCATGACACTTTATTTCATGTAAATGACACGCTTCCGTTGAATATTTACTTTATAGAAATGGTTAAGTGTCTTCGGAAAAAGTCCGTTAGCATCTCAACCGTAAGGCTAACTATAAGGTTAACTAGTTATAGACTTGAGCTCTTCTTTCTGAAAGTTTGGGCTTTTAATGTCATCTTATGTGTAGATGAGCGTTTTTTATATAAATGTTTTGCTGGCAATTTGTCAATGGATGAATGGAAGTAAGCTAATTAAATTAACCTGTACAGTTAATCGGATACGGATCCGTCACTTACATGGAGCTGAAAATGGGCTAAAACTTACGTTAATTAAAAGAGGTTTTGATCTTTCATGCTAAACATATTGATACCACTTGTTCTGTGATTTCAGAAGCGAAAAAAAACAACTCTACGACACAGGAGAAGTTCCTGATTTTAAAATTTCTGAAGGTAGCTGCTGACAGAGTTATAGAAAACACAGGTGATCTGAGAAAGCTTATTAAATAACTTTATATGCATCTTTCACAGCATCTTTTGCCTATATCACCATGCATCTGTCATTTTCTTTAGCAAAATTATATATATGTGTGTGTGTGTGTTTGCTTGCTAGTTATTTTAAAAGGGCTTTGATGTCCAAACATAAGTAACGCTGTAAGAGCATTACTAAATAAGTAAACCTAAAAATGTACATTCTGTTATTAAATCCTTTTTTGTATATTCTGTAAATTATTTTTCTTTTCTGGATGTCGCCTCTGCCATTGCCAGGTTTATTATAAACTATAGCATTGTATAATAAATATTGTTGACTCTGACAGATTGTTTATGTTGCTAGATTCTTCCATGCTGACGGCCGTGCACTAGACTAGAGCGTATCTCCTGTCGAAGAACATCTCTAGACATTATGAAGCATATGACTAGTAAGTAATACCTCAAACATACACTACCTAAAGTTTAAGGGTCAGATTTGTCATGTGTTTGAAAGAAGTCTTTTATGCTCACCACTGCTGCATTTATTTGATTAAAATACAGTAAAACAGTAATATTGTGAAATTACCATTTTTTTATAACTATTTTCTAATTCAGTATGTTTTAAAAAGTGATCAAAGCTGAATGTTCAGCATCATTATGCCTGTCTTCAGTGTTACATGATCCTTCAGAAATCATGCTTTGTGAAAACAAGAATAAATTACATTTTACAATATATTCACATAGAAAACGGATATTAAATAATAATAATATTTCACAACATTACTGTTTTTATTTATGATCAAATAAATGCAGTTTTCTTGGTGAACATAAGAGTTCCCTTTCATGGGAACTTCGAACTGCGTCCTCTAGGGGTCGCTATGGGGAACGCCTCGTCGTGACCCGTGTCTGAAGCATACATTGAAAAAACACCAACTCGTTGGCGGCGACAGCTATGACGTCACTACGGGGACTTATAGTTAAATAGGCGGTCGGGAAGCTACACATCATTCTCTTCTCGTCTTCATTGATGTTTTGTTTGAAGCGTGTTTGCGGTGGTAAGAGCGAGCTCTATTATATTCTTATGGCGCGCACTAGCAAAGCATTAAGGATGTGGGCATCAGTGTTGACGTTTAACATCTGATGACACACACGATCTATGCCTTGTTTGTTTGGGCAAAGAGCACGCACGCGATGCCTTGAGGGGCAATCGGCGTGCACTGCGGGCGTTTTTCAAGGAAAACAAAAGAAAGAAGAAAAAAAAAAAAAGCTCCGCTCTCGTTTGTCTCTTTTTTCGAGGAAAGAGGGGCAGCCATCTGCTTCCCGCGATTCAGGACCCGCCACCGCTGAGGCACAGAAGGGAATGAGCTTGTGTGGATCGCAGGTGGATCTGGCCGATGAATTTAAAGAGGGGATTTCCCTCTCGCGATCATCGACTGTGGACAAGAGTGAGTCGCTGGAGGATGATGTTATTTCATTAACATTGTCTGATTCAGGGGCCATTGCTCTGCTGGGATCAGCCCAGCAAAAGCAGGTAATATCTGAGGAGGGCAAAGAAGCTGAGGCTGAGCCATCCCAATCCTCCTGCCCTGCGTATGATGAGCTTTTGGAAATTATGGATCGCACCACGGCGAGGCTTTACTTGCCGTGAAGCGGGTGAAGAAAGTGACGTCGCGAAATATCTCGATGAACGTTATTTTTCTGGCCATAAACCCTCCAGCTCAGGTGAGCCTTCCTTTCTTCCTGTTTTTTCATATAGAGATTGAGAAGGAATGGAAGAGGCAGTTTTTTCCTCACGCATCCATCGATTCCAGCATACAAGTTATGCCAAAATCGATGCGATGCGCAAAAGCGGTTATGAGAAGATGCCCTTATAGAGAGACGCTGGTCAGCTATCTCTCTGTGGGTGAGATGTCCTCTAAGACTCCCTTCCTTGACATCTCGCTCGGATGCCAGGGCATACACAGCAGCAGCTGGTCTGGCTGTCGCTTCATTGCACACGATGGTGATGCTTCAAGCATATCAGGCTGACCGGTTGAAGGACCGGGATAGAAGTTCAGGTCTGAGCCCTAACAACCCAGGGGTCCTAGCCCGTCTTAGTTTGAGGATCAGAGACTGGCTCAGAGGGCTAGTGTCACGGCTCGCACTCCTTCCCCGCCCGCGGGTAGGGGTATGAAGAATCGCGGGTCAAAGGAAGGTAAGTAAAAGACCTAAGGGATGTGATCCAGACAGGGCGTCAGTGCTTTTGTCCGGATCAGAGTGATACCTCAGTATCTACTCATTTCCTTCGGGGGTCTTGAGTAACGTTATTTCTTCTGAATTCTGAGTTCTCTTCTCACATGAGAAGTTGAGTTCTCTGTTTTTCCAGAGCACCTGGAACCAGCAGCATCAGGTGGATTAGGCCCTTCCTCTGCCTCCCAGATGCACTGAGTGTTTGGCTAGCTTGCAGTATGCTTACCCTTCTGATTTTACAATCATACTGCAGGTCAAGCCCCCTCTCGTTGAGAGCTGGGTTTGTGCTCCCTCAGCCAAGGTAAACTACTGCTAGCCGTTCCAGCATTGGAACATGCTGTAGGTCGAGCCCCATTCTCGAATGAGAATAGGGTGTTGCTCCATCAGCTGAATAACTGCTAGCATTCGCATTGGAACATGTGTAGCGTCGAGCCCTTCCGTTTAGAACTGGGTGTGTGGCTCCCTCAGCCTAAAAACTGCTAGCTGTCCTCCATTGGAAACATGCTGTGAGGTGAGCTCCCTCTCGATTGAGCGCTGATGTTTGCTCCCTCAGCTACAGATTTACTGCCAGCCACTCCAGCATTATAAGCCTTAGACATAGGTTTGGGGATACGTATTGCTATTATGGGGTGATCTGTCAGGGTGCCACGGAAACCCTAGACACGGTATCAAGTGTGTGCATGTTAGCTTTGACTTTTAAATCCATGTTATGGTAAGTGTGCACGCTAGTTCTTTGCGTTCTTTTCTAAAGTCCTGTATGGTAAGAGCTACGCTCAAAGACTTTGTGCTCTTTTTGAGTGGTTTAAAACCCCGGTTCCGCCTTGGGCACCACTCCTCCTATGTATCCCCTGGATACCTACTTAACAGGGTGTTGCTACTAAGGGTCTGTTGAGACAGTTCCTTCAGCACATACAAAGAGAAACGTGCGGTAGCCCCTGTGTGACAGGCCAAGACTAGTATGAGTCTACGCTCTTGGTCGTATTCCCTTAAAGGAAACTATTCCTGATTCCAAGCCTTGAGCTATACCCCGGGCCAAGGAGTCTGGCCCTAACAGGTAAGTAATATTGGGGTATGTAGCCTAGGCCTTTGGACGTAGGGAATAATGTCACTGACAGCCGATTAATGTCCCAGGGGCAACTCCCATGGCAATATGGTTGAGTTGGTACTTAGTGCTCGCCGTGGTTCTGGCCCGCACTCCCCTCAGCATGGCAGCGTTGGTATATTGTTCCCCATAGCGACCCCTAGAGGAGCAGTTCGAAGTTCCCATGTAAGGGAAACGTCTCGGTTACTTATGTAACCCTGGTTCCTGCGTAGGGAAGAAGACCGGCGTCCTCTAGGTTCTTGCCAGTGACGGACGAAGCTTAGACGAAGAAGTGAAGATGTGTAGCTCCGACGCCTATTTCTATTATAGTGCACCGGTAGCGAATCATGGCTGCTCGACGTCCAACGAGTTGGTGTTCTTCAATGTCTGTTACGACACGGGTCACGACGAGAGAGGAGCAGTGTCTCGTCCTACTCAGGGAACCATGGTTACATAAGTAACCTGAGACGACTTATTTCAAACTTAAATAACACAAGGGATTTGAATATTAATCGATTTATTCTAATAAAATCCAAGAAGCTCTTAAAAATATTAACATAAATAGTCATTTTTTTTCCTCTGGTGATTTGTATTGTATACCCAGAATGCAATGCACAGTGATGCAGATTCCCATTCTCTATCTCCAAGCTACACACTCTTACACAGTGTCTACACTGGATGCGACAAAGTGACTGTTAAAAATCATTTGAACTTGGTGTCAGTTAATCATAAATAGAACGAGGCATCAGTTCACGTCAGGGCTTTGTGTAGCCGCCACATCGTGAAACAGCAGCACTGAATTATAAAGGTTCTATTGTATTTGGTGCTTCGTTCGTTCTCGACACGGGTTAGAACTTATATTAAATACGTTACATATGATGAGTATGATGACATCCATATTGCTATAACTTTTTATTTCAGAGACTGAAAACATCAATAAACCACAAGTAATTCTAACTATTCAAGAATAACAAGAATCAAATAAAAATGCATCTGACGTAATATTGATTATTTTTCAGGGGTTGAACGTTCTAATTAAAACATTGCTTTCACCTCTCACCCTTTGTACATTTCAGGATGTTGTGCATATTTATGAAGCAAAAATGTTTAACTTTTAACATCGTACTATTTGTGTTGTCGTCTCTTTTCAGAGGTTAGCTGCCAACCCCAAGGAAGCAGACCTGAGCAGATGAACTTTGCAGAACGCGGTCCCTCCATGCCCAGGATGACACAAAAACCAAAAATACAGAACCCAAAACCACCACACCAACATACAGTGTTGTAAGTCATCAATCTAGCAGTCATCCTGCCTCTCTGAATTGTCATGTTCAGAATATATTGCAGGAGATCTCAACATTGTGTCTCAAAGTCCACTTACATGCAGCGTTTTGCTCCAACCTAGTGCAGAGCACCTGAACACACTAATAAAGGTTTTCAGTTTTACTAACTATCAAGTCACAAATAGGTGAGCGTGGACTAGGGCTGTGCGATTTGGGGGAAAACATCAAATTGCGATTTTTTTTGACAGATATTGCGATTGTGATTTGATTTGCGATTTAAAATTTGCAAAGTCAAGCTTCAGCTCAATAATGTGCAGCACAGTATGGGTATAATTACCCTGCTGAAAAAATTTACAAAAGTGTTTGTTTACCACAAAATATATTTTGGTCATCCCATTAAAAATAAAATTTTAATGTATGCCTTTTTAGAGTTTAAAGTGCTGTAAAGATGTGTGGAAATAACTTAAGTGCTTGGAATTTCTCTCTCAAAAGTTGTCAAACCCTAAAATGCATAATGTAATGGAAATTAACTCCTTCTTACACAACATCATGGATAGTAGCGTTACTACTTCTGGTATATGTCAGCGCTGTTGACATGTTTTATAACAGATTTCTGGGCAGAATTGGAATGCTTCGCACTAGAGCTCACGGCAACCTTTTTCATTCTGCGCAATGCAAGTGCTTCTCATGGATCGAGCACACTGTGCAGGTACAGTGTCGCGAAAATCAACAATGATTCCTGAGTAACCGTCTGAGCTCAGGAGAAGTTGTTTGCTCTGCGTGATTCCAAGCTGATAAACGGTCTTGCACTTGCACAGCTCAAACGAGTAGTGGTGTCACTAGGCTTTTTGTTTTTCGCTTGCTGTTGATGTTTCTAACGGTGGCCGAGAACGCTGCCTAAGTCAGCGTGCATAAGACACACAAACCACACCCCCCCCCTCCACCCCTCCCCACCCCACCCACAATCTACCTACACCACCAACAACAACCAACTCCCCACCAACACCACCATCCCCCAACACAATACCACCAACTCACCTCCCGATCCACACCCACCCACCACCCACACTCCACCACAACCCCCACACCCCCCACCGCCCCACCCCCCCCGACTCACCGCCCCACCCCCACCACCCCCAACCCCAAAACTTACATAGATAGTAAAAACAGACACCATGACCGATATTCCCCCCACCCTCCCTCCCCCTCCCCCCACCCCCCCAAAGAGCAAATCACCCCAATTCTGAGGGTAGGTGGGGGCAAGTGGGGGGGGGGTGGGGGGGCCGGGGGGGGGGGTGTGGGGGGGGTGGTTGGGTGGGGGGAGAGGGGGGGAGAGAGTGGGTGGGAGGGGTGGGGAGGGGGGGCGGTGGGAGATGGGGGGGGGGCGGGGGCGGGTTGGGGAGGCGGCGGGGGTTGTGGACGGGGGGCGGGGGGCGGGCGGGGTGGGGGGGGGGTGGGGCGGGGGGGGGGGGGGTGGGGGGTGGGGAGGGGGTGGGGGGGGGGGTGGGGTGGGTGTGTGGGGGGGGGGGGGGGGGGGTGGGGGGGGGGGGAAGGGGGGGGGGGGAGGGGGGGGAGGGGGGTGGGGGGGGGGGGGGGTGGGCGGGGGCGGAAAAAACAAAAATCCAAAAACAAAATAACAAATTACAACCGCAAATGCAAGTCTAAAAACAAAATAACAATTCAGAAACACAACAACAATTCAGAAACCATTATAACAAGTCAGAAAACACAACAACAAAACAGACAAACCGGAAGAGGTAGGTATAATTTGAGACAGCACCATTGGTTTGTGTTTTGGGTGAGTGGGGTACTCAACCGCGACTGGACTGAGACATCATGAGTCTAATCACCGGATACAGAGTAAGAACAGCAGAGTCGACTACATCACCTCTGAGGTAGATTTGTTTACGAAGAAAGGTGCCGGAGATGGTTGTTTTAAAAGTAGTAGCTCAGTTGAAATGTATGTATGCAATTGCTCTTACTATGGAATTGAAAAAAATACGGGTGTCTATGTTAAATTAGTTAAAAAGTGGACTGTAACTGCCAGTCAGATCCAGTGCTACAGATGGATAGCGCGAGGCGTGGGCATTTTGACCGCGATGATCGAACCCGGGTTCGATCAGGCCCTTCTGCACGAACTTTTTTTTTCTCCTTTTCAAAAATCTCGTATCAGATTGGAAAGGCGTTTATTTTCAATAAAAATGGAGGAAATAATCAAAAGGTTTAAAATAAAGTATGGGGTAGGGTTAGGGTATGTGTAGGGAGGGTTTTATTGTACCAATAAGGTGGCATCCATGTAACAATTAAAATTATAATTTACACTCAATAATTTTGTATACTGTATTGTATACTGTTTTATAATGTACTACAATAATGAAGAGCAGATAATTGCCACTATTTGCAACAAGTAGTATACTTGATAGTAGAAATCCTGCTATTTTAACATAGTGTAAATAGGTATTTGCACTTAAAAATACTGCTATTTTCACTTAGTGTAAAAAGAATCCATTGCTAATACGAGATTTGAAAAAAAAAAAAAAAAGTTCGGCAAAAGGCAGATTCGAACTCGGGTCGATAACATCCGGAAAGCCAAGAGCAAGTGCTATCCAGTCTGTGACACTGGAGCTTAGTGATGCTATATCAGCCAATTTTAATAAATGTAATATACCCCCGTATTTTTTTTCCAGAGTAAGGGGCGATCATACAATACATTTAAACTGAGCTACTTTAATACCATCTCCGAACTTTCTACCACGACTCTGCTGTTCTTCGGCTGGTTCTTCCTGTATACGTTGATTGACAGATGTCTCGTCCAGTCAGCGGTGAGTAATCACAAACCAATGGCGCTGTCTCAAACTATACCTACCTCGTCCGGTTTGTCTGAATTGTCGTTGTGTTTTCAGACTTGTTATAATGTTTCGGAATTGTTGTTGTGTTTTCTGAATTGTTTTTTCATTTTTTAGACTTGCATTTGCGTTTGTAATTTGTTATTTTGTTTTCAGAATTGTGATTTGCTTTGCACTTCTCGGCCACCGTATGTTTCTTATATGCAACAGAAATAGCAGGATTAGGAGGTGGGGCCAAAAGTAGTGGTCGCACCAGTGCGACCGCTCACAAAATTTTGTCGCACAGGCAGAAAAAATGGTCGCAAAATGCAACTATTTGGTTGCAGTCTGGAGCCCTGTATAGGAAGTGACAAAAAACTGTGTTGAAAATTATAGAAAATTGTTCTTATCCTGTAAGTCCCCACTCTTTTGTGCCCTAAGGTAGAAATGCCCTAACAGTAGGGAAAACTCAAGTGTATACTTTACATTTTGGACAACCATTGTTTTTTTTATTATTATTTTTACATTTACATTTTGGTTATTGTTTTCTTTCTCACTTTAGATGCTGGAGAAAAAACAGCCAGGCTAAAGCATTCAAAGTGGAAACTTCTGTCGTGGCTCAATAATCCAGGATTGGGATGGTGGAAGGAGCAGAGAAGCAGAAGATCAGAGATAAACTGGTGCCCTGAGGGAAGAAGATTGAACTAATGTGTTGTAGAAACCAAACATTTCATGCACTCACCTTCATGTTGTTCCAAACCTGTAAGACTTTTGTTCATCTTTGAAACATAAATGTAGATATTTTTAATGAAATCTGAGAAATTTCTGCTCCTCCATTTCACAGTTTATGCAACCACCACTTTCAAGCCTCAGAAAGGTAGTAAAGTTGCTGTTTTTTGCGTACACAAGGCATCTGTTAAAAATATCTTCATTTGTGTTCTGCACAAAAGGGTCTTATGGGTTTGGACGACATGAGGGTAAGTAATTAATGACAGAATTTACATTTTTGGGTGAAATATGTTCTAATGTGGTTATAATTGGTCCTTGTTCTGTTTTATAAACATTTTCAATATTTTAAAGATGTATTGTTTTAAAAAAAATTATGTTTATACAGAAAAGATGGATTCATTTGATAAAGTTACAGTAAAGAATTGTTTAAAAAAAAACTTTCAAATAAATACTGCTGTTTTGCAAGTACTGTAAAATATCATGGTTTCCACAAAAATATTGGGCAGCACAACTGAAATGTTTCTTGAGCAGCAAATCAGCATAGTAGAATGATTTCTGAAGTATCATGTGACACTGAAGACTGGAGTAATGATGCTGAAAATACAGTTCACATGAATAAATTACATTTTGCAATGCATTCACATAGAAAATAATTATTTTTGTAGTTATATTTCAGCTATATTACTGTTTTTACGGTATGTTTGAAATGTAGGCTTAAGCTTTTTTTTTTTTACGCGAAAGATGTATTTAATGCGACAATAAATGTTTTGGTACTCTTGTAAATTGTCTTATTTTGACAGTAATTAGGCCTGAAAATAGTTTTTTTTCACCTTTAACTTTTCAACCAAATTTGGACGTCTTTTTATAGACGTCTTTTCGACGTCTTTTCAACGAGTTTTTGCTGGGTGATGATGGATCTACCCGTACTGGCCTGATTATAAGCGAACCCCCCTTGTTCAGATGTGACCTTTGGAAAAGGCTTTTAGAAACCAAAATCTTGTTTTTCCTCAGCGAATCCACACAGCAGATTTGATCAGGACGAATTCTTCACTTACCATCTGTTGGGGTATGTCATGTTTCACTGAACTTTAGCTATTTTGATTTTGAGACGTATATGGGCTAATATCAACTATAGTCAAGTACAGTGATCAAACACACATCAAATTTCTATAGATACTAGTACTACTGTTCAGGATCGCGTTATACTACCATTACCCAATAACTGATAATAACGGTAGAACGACGCATAGAAGAAGAAGTGCAATCTGTTACTAGGCTAGCCGATCTAATAATGACGTGTGACCTGTCTTTCAACACTCTCTATTATATCAGTAGTACAGTAATGATCACTTTACTGTAGCTTCTTGACACAGATCTGCGGTACGGCCCTCTTACCTTTTGTGACAGAGGATCACAGAGAGTAGTATGTTTGGTACACTCCTTCAGTGCTAGACCACTATAAGTAGAGACGGTCACGATTTATTCATGCAGCTGTAAGCATAGAATAATTAAATTGAACCTAGAGCCCTCATTATGGACGCTTGCAGCCACGTTGCTCGATACTCCCAGCGTGGTCGCCATATGTTGTGAGGCAAGATCTGCATATTATATATTTACGGTGTCTGAAGAATGTGCAAAGTGTTAACATGATACACACTTTCGGATATCGATCACAATTTATACACAAGTAACAAACGCAATGAAATGTCCTAACGTCTTAGCAAATCAACATAATATATTTAAGTCCCAGTTCAGTAAAAGGCACACCACTGATCACTTGCTAGAAACACCTACACCAATGATCCCCACATTCGCATTTTTACTCGTACAACACTACACACGTCCAAAAACTTACACCAGAACGCACCACAAAACACCCACTCATGCCAACCGACCGACGGTAGGTCAAGCAGGTTTGATGCCGGTTCATGCCTTGCGTTGTGCGGGGCGCATCTTACACGCCACCACGCTTGTCCTCCCCGCGCACGAGTTACTATGACACCACCCATCAACCTTCGCCCACTATCACAGAGACAGAAACAGCCACGCCCACGTCCTCGTAGAAGACCAGTGCGGATCGATGTATTACAAGTAGACATCCGAGTGTCTAAGAGGTATGTTTCTATGATTTGAGTAGCGACGTTAGCGTATTGGAATATGGGAGTAAATATCACCGCGAGGGGTATGTTACTTTACATGTTACGATTATGATCAAGTGAAGTGTCTATAGCCATCAGCTCACAGTACGCGCACAGCGATGTGGCATTTACATTAGTTAAGACACGTGCGTCTGTTGGAACTTTCTACGATGTGACATCATCGACCGGGCCGATGTGTGATCGGCCTTTTGCTCTCGAACATTTTTTTCAGCACCTTTTGCGCAAATCCGTATAGACAATGGAGTTGTTGATTGTCACGAATTGATTAGACGCTAGCCACGTATTTTGATCGAATCACGTATGCTGATTTTATCGGTATCGCTACAGAATCGCATGTCCTTCACAGAAAGATATTATCTATCTATCAAGTCCCTATCCTACCTTTGCAATTCATAAGTGGATAATACTTTATCCCCCTTTTGTTCACATTCAGTCATTGGTAGAACAGGTTATTATATTGAATCAGATATGACAATATATTACAGGTATTGAGAGTAATCACATTAATAAGTTATTAAAATATAGCATATGGAGCAGTAGCACCTTTGATTAGGTAGCAGAGTAGACAGATACTACTGTCTGCACTTGTCAAGCAAGCGCTAGGCCATACTCTTATTTGTCCTTTCGGGATTATTTAATCACCTTTTAATCTCTGTGCTTCAGTCCTGACCACAAACGGTTGTCTTTTTCTATATGCTCTTGTCAATCCCTGTTTTACCCACTGTGGACTTGACTCAGAGATTTTGATCACTAGGCCCTTTCCAGATGGGATAACAAAAACCCCCTCGCTGACGGGACATTCTGACCGGCGGATCGACTTTCCCGAGCTCGATCGCGGTCAAAATGCACGCGCGAGCTTATCCATCTGCGCCATTGAAGCTGATGTGTTACAGCCACTTTTAACTAAATGTAAACAGACACCCCGTATTTTTTGATTGACAGATGGTCTCGTCCAGTCAGCGGTGAGTAATCCCAAATCAATGGCTGTCTCAAACTATACCTACCTCTTACGGTTTGTCTGATTTGTCGTTGTGTTATTTGAATGTTATAAGTTTCTGAATTGTTAATTGTTTTATAGAATTGCATAAGGCGTTTGTAATTGTTATTTTGTTCAGAATTGTGATTTGTTGGCAACTCTCAGCCACCGTACTTAAAAAAGAGATGGGAGGCAACGAGAGCTGCATTTTTTTCTGGAAAAAACACGAAACGTTACCGGTTTATAAACGTTTCAGAGATTCCATGAAGTTAAAAAATAACTTGCGCCAGTTATACAGTTAGGCTTGGAAAAAGTATTGATTTTCGTAAGAAATGGTTGAAAACTCACACGTTCACTGTGATTGATTGATGTTCTCGTTACAATTCTATGTAATGTAGTATAACTGGGATAAGTATACATGTTTGTAATTTGAATTACATTAAATGAAATAAGTGTTATGGCTTTATCCCAACCCCAACATTTGAGCTTTTTCGTGCTTCAGGTCAGAACAGCTCACTTCCCTTTGAAACACTGGAAGAAACTCTAAATATACATTCTTAAGCATAATCATTTACCATCATTGAGAAAACGAATAAAACCAGCGAGACAAATCAAAAAGTGCACACTGGTGGTTCTGCTTTTTATTTGGATAGGCAATCTAACAGATACACCACAACAAACATAACTAACACAACGATAAGCCTTGGGATCAGTGAAACTTGCAGTTACAGCGGTATTTTAAAATACATGCACTGATACAGCGGCACAGTCAAAGTGATATTAATAGTTGTATTAAGTGAATAATATAAAAGCCGAGGAAAAACAGGATTAATAGGATTTATAATAGCACAATTATATGTCTAATACCAAAATACATAAAGGATAACAATAGAGAATGAGGAGTTAGTCACATTCTCAGTCTAATAGAGGAATAATAGCAAGTAGAAATGTCATTATAAAGGGTGGAATAATACAGAATAGACAGTAATGAAGAATACATAATAGTAAATCTAAAGTAAAATAAATAATCAGAAATGTAGCTTTATAATAGTTTGGGTAATAAATTATAAACAAAGTAAGAAAGAATCAGGGGGTGGTTTGAATTGCTCAGGGTAATTCTGTCATTCATTCAGGGTGTTATGGGGGTAGTAAATTAGTATAACACAAACTAGGCTGTTGGAAGTATAGCTACCCACTTAAGCATTCATTTAAACTTTGATTTTCCAAAAGTCTCAGCTTTCACAGCTTTACTGTGCATATCGCATAGCAGTATAGTCTGACACTGGTGGCTAATTCAGCTGTCAACACAAAGCTAAAATGCCCAAATAAACACACAGAAACAACTGTTGAGTCTTAGCTGTGAAAGATAATACCCCGAGGTCTGTTTGTATTATTGTGTGGCGGTTTGTAGATGCCCGAGCTGCCGGCGAGCCCGCTGTTTTCTTCTGTCCCGATGTGAGAGTTGCCCGCACCAATATGGCGGCGATGTTGACGTGCGGTCGAGCGGCCAGTGAGGCGGCCATGGTATTGATAGTCTATGGCTGTAGCTTTTCTTTCTCTTTTGTTTTACTCGCGATCTTTACAACACACATTACATATTTCATGGCACACTCGCTTTATGCATATTTGGCGCCACCTATTGTTGCTGGTGTATTATTGACATGTCAAAGTCTAGACCCTGAATATAAGACCACCGCGTTTTTTCAGAAGTATTTCCAACAAAAAAACATCGTCTTATATTCGGGTCAAATGGTACCCTCAACGTCGCTTTGAAAAGTCCAACATATCCATTTGTGTTCAGCAAAAGGCAGAACAAGCCCATTATTTTTCTTTTATGTTTTCTGTGCCTGATGACCCTGATGTTTACAAACTTATTACTGTACATGTTCACTTTCACAAAACTGAGATGTGAGGTGCTTGAATATATTCATATATATTTCTTGTTCTAACAGTGAGGCTGATTTCACTATAGCTGGAGTCCAGCAGTTGGAAAGCACTGACTCTGAAGAGGCCGGCAGTCAAGATATAGCAAAAAGGTACGGAATTGTGTTTACCAATTGTAAGCAATGCACGTGCCAAGCGCAGTGTATAAATAGTTATATTGTTTGGGGCCCATCCTGACAGAAAGTCTTTTAATGTTTTCGTACTTACCAAATGAGCAAGACAATAATTTAATTAGATTTTTTTTTACTGGGTGTACCAAACACATCCTAGCTTTATACTGTTATCAAATTTGCATGATCGACCTATGCCAAAATTACAAACAAAACTATGCACATACAGTAGTCAAGATTTGAAGTGGATCAAAAAAAGGTAGTATAAGTGGGCCTAAGATAAGAACAACTTTGGTTTTTACGTCAACGTTTGAGATAAGGTTTTGCAATCCACTTCAAAATGTAGAGTGAGTATACAGACGATCAGAGGTTTCATCTGTCAGTGGGGGGATCTAAGGTGATGTAATGGAAGATTATAATATGAGAATTATTAAAATGATTATTAGTAATATAGGTTGTGTTTTGTAAGAACACCCCCCCCCCCCCCGCCACACCACAGAGCTAGCCTAGTTCTTTTCACTCCGTGTAGTGAGTATTGAAAAAGATGTTGCGGATGAGTTCAATGACATTCAGAATACACGTAAGTGGCTGTACTGACCTAACTGATGATAATTATCATGTATGAACACATATATTGTCTGAGTGGTAGTTTTACATTTAGTTTGTATTTATTCTGTATTAAATAGTATTGACTGGGAAGATGAAACATGGCGTCCGGATTTTGAGACCGAGTCGGTGTCATCTTTAGAGGAATATGACACCAAAGAAGTAGACTCAGACTCTGATGACAGTGATGAAGACTACAGTCCACGTATCTGTGTTCGGTAAGTTTAAAGACTAAATGGTTGGTAGACATAAAGGTACTGCTAATTCTGTATTTTTTACATAACACCTCTAATTATTAATGGTCAAGGGGTGCTTCAAAGACGGCCGTTAACTTATTCCAGATATTAACAGATATTCCAGCAATCAGCATGGAGGACACGGTGCACGATGTCTTACGTTCCCACAATCCATCGAGCACTGAGATGCCTCCAACCAAACACTCTCTTAAGGTCCAGGTTGTGGAGGATGCAACTGGCCATTCAGCATCCATAGTGTACCATGATTGTCTGAAGCAGTTGGCCAATTACCTTGTTTTACCAGTCACAAAGTGTAATGCTCACGATATTAACACCAAGTTACAGTGTGGGGCTTGTCAGCCTTCTGAAATTAGTGTGACATCCAGGGGCACAGCTGCTATTATTGAATGGGTAAGTATATATTATTCAAAAACGTTTGTTACATGTCTTGTAGGGATTGTAGAGAGTTTGTCATATATGTTATGTAATGTACTGTTTACTTCAGATATGTTCTTCAGGCCATACTGTTTGGAAATGGTCTTCACAGCCAACTTTCACTCATGGCATGCTTATTGGGGACTTCATGTTGGCCATCAACATACTACTGTCAGGCAACAACTATGCCAAAACAGCACTTCTCTTCAAGTTCATGAGAATGGGCATGGTAGAAAGGACTTCTTTCTTCAAGATACAGGACACCTACTGTGTAGACTCCATCAAAGATTTCTGGCTTTCAAAGAGAGCTGAAATCATCCACCAGTTACAGTCAAAATGACCAATTGTAGTATTGGGTTAGTTGCAGACACACACAAACACACTTCACAAAGAAAGAGAGTAATACTAGAAAATAATTGGAAGTGTTATCACAGATAAAACTTTTGTGATACATTGTCAGTCGGTAGTGCTGCCGCTTTTTTTCCCTTAGAATATATAGGTAGGAGATGTCATGCTTTTACCTAATTATTGTCATCTATATTTGTAGGAGATGCTAGGATGGACAGTCCAGGATTCTGTGCACAGTACTGCACATACACGGCCATAGACAACGAGTCCAAAACAATGATCAGCATGGTCATCATAGACAAGCGAGAAACACAGAGGAACTGGGTTGTAATGGAGAAAGAGGCCTTCATTCGTACCTTTGAGACTATCTGTGAGTATGGAATTATTTTTGTGTCAATAAAAATGAACGTAACTTTATAAAACTGAACGTAACTTTTCCAGAAACTATCAAAAATATGCCATTACAAAAGAAGAAAAACACAATGAAAATGAAAACATGAACTCAGTCGCACAAATTGAACATGCTCTTCAAATATGCTTCATTCTTTGTTAATGATTTTCAAAGATTCGTTTACGCAAATCGTGGATTTTGAATGCGTTGCCACAGATTTCGTTTACGCTTTGCAAATGTTCGTTTACTGTTTTGACACAAACCTCTCGTGGGGGCGGGCTTAACAGCGATCTACTCTGATTGGCTAATGACAAACAGCCTAGTATAATACATTTTAACACTATATTTAGAGCAGTGTTAGTAGTCAGGAGCTATTTTGAGGTTCATTGTGTTCCCATTAAACATATTCATGTACAAACCTGATTCCAAAAAAGTTGGGACACTGTACAAATTGTGAATAAAAACAGAATGCAATGATGTGGAAGTTTCAAATTTCTATATTTTTTTCAGAATACAACATAGATGACATCAAATATTTAAGAATATGAGAAAATGTATCATTTTAAGGGAAAAAAAAAAGTTGATTTGAAATTTCATGGCATCAACACATCTCAAAAAAGTTGGGACAAGCCATGTTTACCACTGTGTGGCATCCCTCTTCTTTTTATAACAGTCTGCAAACGTCTGGGGACTGAGGAGACAAGTTGCTCAAGTTTAGGAATAGGAATGTTGTCCCATTCTTGTCTAATACAGGCTTCTAGTTGCTCAACTGTCTTAGGTCTTCTTTGTCGCAACTTCCCCTTTATGATGCGCCAAATGTTTTCTACGGGTGAAAGATCTGGACTGCAGGCTGGCCATTTCAGTACCGGATCCTTCTACGCAGCCATGATGTTGTAATTAATGCAGTATGTGGTCTGGCATTGTCATGTTGGAAAATGCAAGGCCTTCCCTGAAAGAGACGACATCTGGACGGGAGCATATGTTGTTCTAGAACTTGGATATACCTTTCAGCATTGATGGTGCTTTCCAGATGTGTAAGCTGCCCATGCCACACGCACTCATGCAACCCCATACCATCAGAGATGCAGGCTTCTGAACTGAACGCTGATAACAACTTGGGTTGTCCTTGTCCTCTTTAGTCCGGATGACATGGCGTCCCAGTTTTCCAAAAGAACTTCAAATTTTGATTCGTCTGACAACAGAACAGTTTTCCACTTTGCCACAGTCATTTTTAAATGAGCCTTGGCCCAGAGAAAATGCTTGCTCTTCTGGATCATGTTTAGATATGGATTCTTTTTTGACCTATAGAGTTTTAGCCAGCGATGGCGAATGGCACGGTGGATTGTGTTCTGGTTCTTGTTTTCTGGAAGTATTCTTGAGCCCATGTTGTGATTTCCATTACGGTAGCATTCCTGTATGTGATGCAGTGCCGTTTAAGGGCCCGAAGATCACGCGCATTCAGTATGGTTTTCCGGCCTTGACCCTAACGCACAGAGATTGTTCCAGATTCTCAGAATCTTTGGATGATATTATGCACTGAAGATGATGATAACTTCAAACTCTTTGCAATTTCTCTGAGAAACTCCTTTCTGATATGGCTCCACTATTTTTCGCCGCAGCATTGGGGGAATTGGTGATCCTCTGCCAATCTTGACTTCTGAGAGACACTGCCAATCTGAGAGGCTCTTTTTATACCCAATCATGTTGCCAATTGACCTAATAAGTTGCAAAATGGTCCTCCAGCTGTTCCTTATATGTACATTTAACTTTTACGGCCTCTTATTGCTACCTGTCCCAACTTTTTTGGAATGTGTAGCTCTCATGAAATCCAAAATGAGCCAATATTTGGCATGACATTTCAAATGTCTCACTTTCAACATTTGATATGTTATCTATTTTCTATTGTGAATAAAATATAAGTTTAAGAGATTTGTAAATTATTCCATTCCTTTTTCCACAATTTGTACAGTGTCCCAACTTTTCTGGAATTGGGTTGTAATAAAAATAATGTAACATATGGGGCTGTATTAAACAGTATAAAAAGTGTTTATGTTGCTCATGAAAACGTTTATGAAGCGTCTATTTGGCATTTAATTTGCTTCATCTGTGATAAACACCATGAGAGCGTCACTACCGGGACTCCGGGAGCAGAAAGTGTCCGACTTGACGTCTCCGCTTTTAATTCCGTCCCCGACTGCAAGCGGCAGATCTCACCAGCCGGTGGCAGGCCAGTGTAGTTCATCTGGGACAAGCCGAATCCATCTTGATGAATGAAGCAGAAGAGTGTAAACGGGTGAACTCTGACCAATAAGAGGACAGCTTTACTCACATGACTTGCATGAACACAGTTTGGTACATTTTTCAATGTTGCCTTGTGAAAGCGAACCGAACCAAGAAGAAAATGCAACATTGTAACAAATTCCTGTTTCGGAACAAAGCAAACAATCTACAGGTCCGAAAACACGAGTGTGCATCGGCGGACAGTAATACTGTAAAGTAATAATAGACCATTAGAAATAAATTAAAATAAAGAAGCGGGCCAAATCAAAAGAGAAAGTCACGGGCCTCACGGCCAATGTATTCATTGGTCCTGATGTTGCACCTTATTGCACGTGATGAAAATGATTAAAAACTACCACGCCTACCACGATTTGAATGGTTTCACTTTCTTTTATCTAGCACCTTATTCTTGTTTGCATAGTTTCGCTTTCCTTCCTGAACATTCTTTTAGTGAAGAACAGCCTGTGTCTTCATTCTATCATCATCTCTAACAGTTTGGGGCTTGTCCTAAGAAATCTCTGCCTGTAGACCAAAAGGAGGGGTGCCAAAACCACAGGTAAGTTTTTCTCTATTTTTTCTGTTGGTTGGGGTGCTTTCTTTGTTATATTTGCACTCGTTTCATTGTTGTATTTAAATTCATTGAAAATGTACAATCTAAAAAAGGGAGTTGTTTCCAACTCAAAATGATGGTTTGTTCAACACACTATTGTGTAATAATAATCGAGCCTAGTTTAATTTAAACCCAACAGTTGGCTCTGTCCATATTTTACCCTAAAAACAACTCAGCATTTTTAAGAGTGTTTATTCAGGTAAACAGATCTACGACCCTGATGCACAGCTGATCTTTTTGTGGTGTGTTTGGTAGTGGTTCAGCAGACTGTAGATGATCCGTTATCCGTACGCACCGCGCATGTAAAAAGTAGTTGAGGTCTAAATCGACCACAGTGCAACAAATCACAGTACACGACCATGCCAAAAAAAATAAAGCTTTCATGAAGATTCATCAAGATGATTTATCGTGAAGATGAGGAAATAAGCTAAGAAGTACGCTAACGTAAAGTTGAGTATATTTTGAGCATTTGAGTTTTTTTTTTTTTAAAGACCAAATGTCTTTTAACACCTGCCTCTTTTCAGGAATAAAGAGTAACTCTTTTAATTTTGTCATCAGAACATCCCGAACACCCTGTGTCTGTGCTTTTGACTAGTCTAGTTTCACTTTCTTTTTGCATGGCATGGAAACCCCTACAGGATAAAGATGAAATGAGGTGATTGTAAAACACGTGTTTTCCCTCCTCCCAGATACCAGCATCACTGTGCATCAGGAGTAAAGTAGATTGAGTTTGGGTATTATTATAACAAACGTGTACTTTGCATTACATGCATTACATGAATATTACTATATTAATATTACTATATTTTCAATGTTATTACAACTGGTGCATTACAATCCCACAACTGTTTTCTAACTGAATAGAACGTGGCTCTTGAATGGTGGAGTCAAATGAAAACTTGGATATGGCTTGTGGCTGGTTCCAAAACCTGGAACCATTATACGGCCCAGGTAATGGTCCTAACTGCAGAGACAGGATTTTTTGGTCATTCTGTTTATTGTTCTTGTGATATTTGCCTTCTCGTGAATCAGCCATTTCTGACAGTGTTTCTAGCGCCCCCTTGCTCCTGATTTACATTTGTAAGAAAGAGTCTCCTTTCAGCCGCTGTTGTCCGGCTATCCGATAGTACATCAGAACGGGATTTCTGACGACAGATCGTGTGACTTGATGTAAGATACAGGGCTTATAATAAGAGTAATAGACCTTCCTGCTGATTTTGAAAGTCATGTTGACACAAGCTGATGTACATTTGTCGCAGAGTAACACAGCGTTCACATCGAGCTTTCCAGTCATGCTGTACATTTAAAATCCTCCCGCATTAATATAATAAGTCAATGTATATCACACGTAATGATTGGACATACAAGTGTTTCGCCACAAAATCCCCACATATTTTTATCTTCCTTACAGAAACCTTATCTGTAAACATAAGCAATAACCAAACGGACCGAATGTGTATCCAGGGGTTCCAAAGACTACAACTGGAGAGGTAATGTTCTTTTGTCAAACCGACGACGTTTTCATCCTATATCCGAGCACAATTCCTGACTGTCTTACGGATGTACACCTGAACTTCCTGGCTGTGCTCTCAGATGAGACAGCTCTTGCTGTGAAAGACCAATCCCAAGTCAATTACAAGGTTTGTCTCATTATCTTTACAGTTCTGATACATAAGGATAGGACGGAAGAGATTATATTGTTTATTTAAATTGAGAATGACCGATATAATTTTATCTTTTTTGTGTCACACATTGGAGGAATTGACACAATATTCATCTATCTGTCCCAAACATGGAGGTTCAAGCAAGTTAGTTTTTCCTACAGCCTGTAATTTTGGTACCTCTAAAAACTAACGTGTACTACAGTATTTATTACAGTTTATCAGTTCACTATAGTTAATACTACAGTATGCTGTAGCATTTATTAAAGTGTTGTAAATACTATAATATTTACAGTATAATACACTTTACTATAGTGGTTCAAAAACACTATAGTTTTTACTATAAATTACTATAGTATTTTTCATGTGGGAGGTATTGCCTTTTTCATGTCTTATCGTATGTGTATTTGATTTTATCAGACGATGACTCAATTATAAATCAGGATTTTTGTGCAGATTAACATCTTGGAAGGGAGAGCTGGTGTAGTCTTAAAGGGCCGCATTTCAGTATTTCATATCCCCCCCCCCCCCCCCCCCCCCCCCCCCCCCCCCCCCCCCCCCCCCCCCCCCCCCCCCCCCCCCCCCCCCCCCCCCCCCCCCCCCCCCCTCATTCCCGTTGTCTGACAACAGAACAGTAAAAATGTAATTAAACGTTTTAATTGAGAATTTGGCTGCATTAAAATACAGTTTGTGAGCACAGAGAGGCAAACAAATGTAAAAGGCAATACGACGCAATGACGTCATGAATATGCTAATTAGCGTATGACGTCATCTGGCGACATTTAGCGACTTTTCAAGCTGGCTTTAGCTACTTTCCATTGAAAGAAGTCGGCAACACTGGGCCTCCTGATCCACTGAATCTATTAAACGCAAAACAGTGGCATACACGGATAATGACTGATAAAACTATGTTTTTACTAGCGGACAGCTACAGTGAATACTGTAACATTTGTTAAAGTTACTTACTTGATGTTGTGTCCTAAAATGTCTTGAAGACTCGAATGCAGCCGTTTGGGATTGTTTTCACAGCCCGTGAGCATACGTGTGTGAAGTGCAGACGCAGCTGCGGGAGAGGCTACTTTTACACTGTTGCCACGGGTTATAATGCAAGTTATCGGTTCTAAATTCACATTAAACCACAGCTTCATGCTCTGATTTATTTTTGGTTTTGTGCTGGTATTGGTGTATTTTGCATGCTAGTGATAGGAATCGTTCCCTTGACGTGATTGGTTATTGGATTGTAACGTAGCAAACCAAGGGCTGTTTCAAACACTATTTCTGGGTCAGCCTTTGGGAAACACGTTCAGGAGACAAATACTCACAATGGTGTTGACGAATGGATTTGGCACATGGTTTGTCTAAAAAGCTAATGAAAAACCCCACTAGCAATAAGCACATAAAACACTTGATTTCACTACAGTGGTAACTTTTAATACAACACTGTACAGTTTGAAACCGTTATAATTGTTGTAATCTAATTCAGTCCTTTCCCTGCAGCTTTATGCCCATGATCTCATGGAAACAAACAATCAACGAAATGGCCAGAAATAAACAATTCCAAAGTAACTACAAACATTTTATATACACCAATTAAAAATAAGTCTGTATATTTTTGGCTCGTGTCCCAGAACACCAGAGAGGAAAAAGCCCTCGAGTACTTAGTTTCATCTGTACTTTTCTATCTGTAATCTGTTGCCGCCCATTTAATATATTCAGTAAACCAGTACTTTTTACTGAGTATCCAAGGACTATAATTTAAAGATCAACTCTGAATTTGACTTTATTCATCTTTTAAGAAGCGAGGCGCAGCCTATTTTACAGCACCGTGCACGACGGGTCCTGAAGGATCTTTTCCATTAAATGCAATATTTTCAGAAGTATGCGGTGACCGGAGTTGACCATTTTCGGTTCACTTAGAATGAACTTGTGGTAAAGCGTGATTATGATACGAGTTTAATTTATGCTAAACAAAACCTGCTGCGTGAAACATAGCAACCCGGGATTATCATAGAATCTTACTGTGGTATTCATTAATATTTTATGACGAATCAAGAAATCTTAATTAATTTTCTGAACTTATTACATATTCCACATTATACATTTAAACATAGGCTTGGCTACTGGACTGAGGCTATTAGTGCAATAGTCAGCCTTCAAATGAGTTTATCATGAAGACATTACTAAAGTGCATAAAATAAAATTGGCCTGCAGAAAACTTGTATCCATCCCCACAGTCTTGTAAATGCTTAACTGATCAGTCGTTTTTCCCTGTAATATTTGTAATATTCTTATCATTAGTACCTATTATATGGCTATATTTTTATACTTCATTTATTTGTTTTTGTCCCTTCATTTCGACTCTTTCTTAACTTTCTGAATACTTTTGTACATATTAGCTTCTGTAAATGCTGGACATGCAATCTAAGCTTGTGCATTCTCTGACTGGAAAAGTTCAGTTTAAATTACCTATATTTCATTTTATTCACTAATGCATAGACCATCATTATAAATAACAGTGTTTCATTGAGGAGTACATCATTCCCATAACAGTTTCATTTGTAAATTACAACACACACGCTCATTTATCACAAACATTGGCATAAATACATCATAAAGTCAAGACTTATTGACAAATTGTCAGGCGTTCACAGTATTGCTAATATATGGAAGGCTAGAAATCCTACAGTAATTATACAACTAAAGGGATAGTTCACCCAAAAATTTAATTTTTATGTTTATCTGCTTACCCCCAGGGCTTCCAAGATGTAGTTGACTTTGTTTCTTTAGTAGAACACAAACTGAGATTTTTAAGTCAAACTGTTGCAGTCTGTCAGTCTTATGATGGAAGTGAATGGGAATCACGGCTTGGAGAGTCAAAAAAACATACACAAACAAAAGCAAAATAAAACCCTGCGGCTCGTGACGATACATGGATGTGTAAAGACACGAAACGATCGGACTGTGCAAGAAACTGAACAGTATTTAAATCGTTTTTTACCTCTGATTTCGCGTCACAACAGCGTGCGCGTGAGGCATGTACGTGCTCTGGCATAGTAACCAGATATTATAGAGTAGATGCCCGTGGCAGCAGATAAACATCACAGTTTCATTTTTGGGTGAACATCCCTTTAACTAGGAAAGCGATACACAATTGAAAGGAGAAATAAGCATAATAACAATAATATAAAATATAGCCTATAATTAATAATAATAAATACATATGTAAATTAATATTAATGTAATAAAAATGTTTTATCTGCATAATATTGATCGCTGATACTCATGCTATGCAGTTTTTGTTTACGCATTAAAACTCGTGGCCACAGAAAAATGTCTTCCCGCACATATGTGTCATATTGCTGATCTAGATCACGTTCCCACGAGTTAATATGATCGTGGCCACGACAAAACGAAGTGAACCGAACATGTCATCTCCCGGTCACTGTAGAAGTAAGCCTATCAGAGGTCTAAATATAAAAAACAGGCACCCTACACATTGTTGTCATGACAACTTTGTAACAAAACTCTTCTTGCCCTGATTGCCCAGTTCATTAAGTGCTCGTACAGAAATGTTCGCATTAGTTGAAATGGTCACATGCCATGCGAGCCCTCATTTATTTCCAGCTCTGGCATGCGCACAGTTCTCGTTTTGCAGAATAATAACACAAGCTAAAAAATCATAGTACGAGAGATGCTTTAGGTGTGGAGCAAAAGTATTTGGTATAAAATTAGCAAAATAAGATTGTAATAAATTGAAATACTAAGAAAGGTTTTTTTTTTCAAATGTCTAGAAATCTACCGAATACTTTACCAGATTAGTTATACTTTCTTACTTTATCCAGTTGAACCGCACGTAATACAATACTGTTTCATTTTCCTTCCAAATGACTGTTATTACACCTCTCAATAGCTCTCCAACATTGTTTTGTTTTGTGTTTAATGTGGTGCAGATGGATCTACATGGAACCTGTCGATCCGATCGATGTTCACTAAACTCCTCGACAACGTTCATGGTTAATTAGGAATTAGATGTAAACATGATGAAATCATATTATTGGTATAAATACACTGTGTTTTCTAGTGTATGCTGTGACTGCAGCGAGAGCAGATGAGAACAGTTTTGCCTGTTATTTGGACTCTGAGAGGAAGACCTTTCTCTCTGATGAATTCTCAGCTCTTTGGATGTGCTACATGGAAGCGGTTTGTCTTAGTGTGATTTGAGTCAAATATAGAATTATGCTAACAAATAAGACTATAAATAAAAAACATTTTATTTCTCAGAATGACCTTGATAATAAAACATTCCGGGATCAGTTTAGTTATCTTCAGGAAAAGATGACGGAGTCTCACTCCGGGCGTTTTGGGGACATGGTAAAACACTTCACAACACAGCATTCACACAGCATGGCATTAATAAAGAACACACTAAATTCCTTTCCGCGTATTGTCGACAATACAAGGTAGATATTATATTTTGATTCCATCAGTGTTGTAGTTTCTACTTTCGAGAGTTTTTCTTTGACTTTTTCTTAGACGTGTGAGCATCTGATCAGTGGTTTGTGAATAACCCCCTCCAAGAGTTTCGGGCGAGACAAGCGCTGAGGGCTGCATTAACCCTTTTGACCTCTAACATGGCAAGTGTCAATGGTGTGAAGTGCCATTCCAAATCTTGGAGCATCGAAGTAATACAGAACTAATGAATCCAAAAACACAGCTATCAGAAACATCAGCACTTCATCAGGTTTGGAATACAGGTACATCTAAGGTAACTAACATGTCAGCGCAGTGTTCTACAATAGCTGTGATGTTACGGATACAAACTCCTTAAAACCCTTCATTGAGAACTCACTCAATTTTGAGGTCACCTACAAGATTTCCTGCAGTCACAAAAATATCACCAAGATGGTTTCAACGACAACACATAAACACTGTAGGCCCCAAACTTAACTTCCGTAGACTCTGCAAAGAATCACGCACAAGATTCCTTTTTAGATTAAGATCTTTCTGATACTAGCTAAATAAACAGTAATGCAGTACTAGCAGTTAAACTATGTCCATCAGTATTATGTTGAGCTACCAGCAGAAGAAAGGAACCCGTTACTTGCTAAAACCTCAAGACATTTGTAAGGTATTTGTCCTGAAATGGTTGTGTTGGTAGGACTAATTTCTCATGCATCTTATCTCAAGCCGTTGCTTCAGCCTGTATATGCAGTTATCAGATATCGAGAGAGAGAGAAAGACAGACAACACACATGCACATGTTTGCTTCATTGAGACAGAAAAGCCAAGTATCTATATTTGTTTTCTTCATATTCAATATCCCTATCAGATAAGAAAACATAAGCAGAGAAAACCAGCTGCGGTTTCTCACAGTGCCATAGAAACTTGCTGCTGTGCCATGTAAAGCCCATTTACCTCTTCCACGACATATTTGTGACTTTTAAGCCAGTACAATTAAGGCTGTTGTTTTGTTAGTTTCGGGTTTCTAAGTGTTTTGCTAAACCCGCTGATTGTGCAGGCTTGAATATATCCTCTAATTGATTAAAGGATGTTTTGGATCAGATTATGTATTTATGAATAATAACTGACATCTTTATCTTTCCACTAAAGCTAAATTGGAGAGACATTGAGCTATCGTCATGCTTTGGGGGGCACTTGAGTGATGCTTTGATGAAGATTTTTCTCAGCAGATTTACATGCATTCCAGACTGTAGCTGAGCATTTCAGGACAACCTGTTTGACTGGCACGAGAAGAGTGAAAACACTCAAAGAATATTTTCATTTAGAGCTGACGATGACAGACTCTCTGTACCTCTCATGTAGTGGCTTTAAAGCGTGATGTTCTCTCGCTTTCTGTCCTACCTAACTCTGTCTCACACAGTTTCAGATGGCCTTGTCACACACGCATATATTTGCTCGTCGCTGTGCACGGTGGATTGAAGCAGAGAGGTGCGTTCATCACAACACTATTCCGCATCGTTTAGTCATTGTTTCCGTCTGCATTAACTTACTTTGATGCTTAATTCCATCTTGATTGCTAATGTTTTTTCTGGTTACAGATCAGAGGCCTACGCATCTCACAGGAGAAGGAGTTCCTATAAGTATTAACAACATCCTTAAGAGCTTATGAAATTTTGATCAATCTCATCCTAACATGTGAAACTATTGAAATGTGCTCGTAGATAATAACTTTGGTTAAAAGTAGAAAGTGCATCGACATTGTGTCAAATTGAGTAATCCATTTCTTATTCGGTACTTATTTACATTGTGATGATTTCTTCATGCTGTGTACTTGTGGACTTGTTTTAGACAACAAAAGGTTCTATCTACAAAGTCAACTGGAATACGTGGAACCGTATAATAACTGTATATCTGGTGGCCGTACCTTTTTGTTCACTTTTGATCTCAGAAACTAGTGTTATCTACCAACTTTTTGAAAACCTTCAAAGAGAGATTATGTATTTCATTTCAAAGTGTTCTGTGCACCCATGCCCAAAAATAAAAGTCTTTTATTATTTATTCGCCCTCATTCATAGACTTTCTTCAAAATATCTTCCTTTGTGTTCTGCAAAATAGATTCAGTTTTGACCCACATAGGGTGAATAAATGGTGACAGATTGTTATTTTTATTTTGTCTATTTCTTGAGGCACAGAAATTGACAAACATTCCATGCTGCATACTTGATCAGGATGTTGGCTGTGCTTCAAAAAAATGAATTCCTACTATTCACAATCCAGTGAGGTAAATCTGATCTTACTCAATAACTATGTGTACAGAGCCATCACTGTGCCCTAAGAGGCTTAAAAAAACTTGTTTTAAGTAAGGGATGTATGAGAAGTTCTCGTGATATTTGAAACTGACACCCAAACAACCCCTCCTACAAAACATGCCACTACCTTATTTCTCTGCCCTCCCTCAAATAACAAACATTCGATTCACACAGGCATGAATTGATTGTGCCTTAATCCCTAGCTAAGGCCTATCAAGTAATGCAAATGAGCAACCATTTAGAACACGACATGATACAGGTATTGCAAGCATCACAACAGGCTTCAGATGCCTATGACACTCAAAACTGCTCTGTTCTACATCTACAGCATCTCTTACTTCTGTGAAACAACAAAACCAATGCTATTCACATACCATGCTAATCAAAGGCAACCTCCTTTTTTTTCAGACATATTCATGAGTCCTGACGTGTCTTTGCAGAAAAACTACAATATAGCACGGACTCCCCATCTCTTGCCTGAAGTGTTACACTTTTTACAGTGATGTCTCAGCACTTTTCTTTCGGGCAGATACTACCATCTCCTCTTTCTAAAATGCCCGTGTTGCTCACTCTGTGCTCTCTGCTATTCATAAGTGTATTGCGCTGTATTGCGATTGACACGCTTCATTTAAAACCTGGCTCGAGGCACTTTTCAAGTATGTTTTAGAACTACCAATGCAAGCAGCAGCACGGTACAAAACCCATTAACTGCATGGCTGCATCATTAAAGCTTGTACAACCTACAGTACTCAGTACTTCATTTTCAGGGGAGTTGAGAATGCACTCATCAAGGTAGACAGCATGCACGGCCACAAAAACAAGGAATAAACACGGGCCTGAGGAAGTGCCTTGTTTTCAATCGATCAGGCCCATCAACAATGACAGATCTCCCTTTGCTCTCTTCTGCATGCTGCGTAATTGCCCTAAATAATATGTACTGTATTATGATGCATGTATAAAGGCAAACAACTATCAGTATTTGTTACTGAGTCCGTTTATATGCTGTTGGTGTCTTAGGTTATTAATTTCATTCAATCATTATTCCTTTAGCAGACACTTCTAGCTGTAGGTGAAAGATTTAAACTTTGAAGACATGACTTAATTTCAAGGCAGTTACCGTGCATGTACAACCTGAAATTCATGTTCCAAACCCACCAAACCTGGTAGTTTGTTCACCAAAAAATAAACCTGAATGTTATTTGCCCATGAAACGCTTTTTCTGGTTGGGTCCTAGAACACATTCATGTGACAACATAGCTCTTCTGCTTTTTAGGAGGTATTATGAGGGTTGAGGAAGAACTGTGATTGGTTGATATAGATCAAAATTTGACCTCATCATGAAACATTCCTATTATAGGAGTAATCTAGTACTTACAGCGTAAAACAGACCTTCCCGAAAACTCCTCCAAATGTGTTCATTGTTTCATAGACAGGTTTTCATGTCATATTTTTATTTTTAACATTAATTTTCATAACAATCTTCAGATTTTTTCATTATATCCATTACGCCCCCCACCCCCCCCCCCGATTACTAATTAGCGTTTTGGAAACTAGCATGATCGCAATTAGAATTTCCCAAAATTGCCCATCCCTAAAGGAGTAAATTCTGAGTAATTTGCGCGTAAAACAGACCTTCCCGAAAACCTAAACTCTCCTCCGTATTTGACAACGCTTTCGTACCCATCATATGTGATTATTAACCCTGGTTTGTTAAGACTTCCAATCTTCATAAATAGGCTCGGTCCTCCCGTTCAATTCACAATAGCATAATCCTATGAATTACGCTAAAATTACGCCAATTGCAAGTGGGGCCTCGCTGCAGCCTGCCGGACACCAACCCCCCCACATCCAATTTGTGCCGTCGAAGTCACGCCCATCCCTAATACAACCCCGCCCATGTTTGCGTGTGACGTAAAAAGTCACGACCATATCAAATCGTCACCTTGTGTTAGTGTTGTTTTTGGTGGCCTGTTTTAATTTTAGTTTTAGTTTTAGTCTTTGTGTGAAGCTGTCATTTTATTTTTATTAGTTTTAGTCACGTTCATAATCTTTTTAGTCTAGTCAAGTTTTAGTAAACTAAAAGTCTGAGCATTTCAGAATGAGCTTTATTGCCATGTATGTTTACACATATGAGGAATTTGTTTTCATGACAGAAGCTTGACAGAATGACAGTGACAGAACAAAACACAGATAATAAAAATAAAAATAGAACAAATAAATAAGGAATAAAAATATAAATTGACAATTGTGTGTGCAGATATTACGCTTCTGAGCATTTTAGTCTAGTTTTAGTCAGAATTATCCATGACTATTTTCGTCTAGTTTGTCGACGAAAACTGATGACATTTAGTCTATTTTTAGTCAATGAAAATTGTATTTTAGTCTTTTTAGTAATGCAATTCTATTTAACCCCCATCTCTATAGTACAGGGCTCAACGCTTACTTTTCTTTTTAGGAGCACTTGTGCTCCTAACTTAAAATATTTAGGAGCACGTTCAAAATTTTAGGAGCATCTTCTAATCAATAATCCAAAATGTTATCAAAAGTAGCCTTCCCATTACGAGGTGATATTTGACTCCTCTATCTTTATTAAAAGTATGTCATCTTTTGTCAAATTCTTAAATTTATATTTTATAAGCTTTTTAAAAATTTTTATTAAAACGACAGAATAAGAACAAGTAGAATGAGAAATATAAGTTAAAAATCAAATTAAATCAGTATTAACAAAATTTGTTTGTAGAGTTGGCACAGAAGAACACAAAAGTGGCTCGATGTACTTTCGGAAATTTAATGAGGTTCAGAAGTGGAATGAGTGCAAATAAATTAATAAATTCATGATGATATTGATGTTTTAAATATAAATTTTTGAATATAGAAATATTAAATGATTAAATAACTGAAAAGATACTTTAAAAATTAAACAAACTGCCAGCAGGTGGCGGTAAGTCATTGATTTTTATCACTGAATCATTCATTCAATTGATTCATTTGAACGGCTGATTCATTCAGGAATGAAATAAATGGCTCTCTTTATGAATGAGTCGTTCATGAGGCGACTGCCTCACTGGGCATAAACGAGACACCGCTGTGTTTGAATGGAGATGTGCAGCGGCTCTGCTGTGTCTTTGTTTGAAACTATTTTCAACGACGAAATAGAGCAAAATCAGAGAATAGTGTTATAGTCAGATGATGTAAGTCACTTAATATTAACTTCTGGTTTATTGAATGTATTTGTACTTAAATCAGTATCACATTTACAAACTCCCTTAAAAATCATTAAAAGCTGTCACTCATCTTAGTTCATCTCGATCTCACATCTATAATCAAGGAAGCTCGCTACACTGTGCAATGAATCTCTGAGTTACACCCTGTCTACACTTTGCTTATGAAAGGATTCGTGAGATATGTCTGTGATACATTACTCAACGCTGCAAAAACACGTAGAAACCTTTGAAGCTTCCCTCCGCCGAACACATCGCACGCAGTAGTTTTCAGTCGCAAATGCTACTGAAATGGTCGCACTGTAGAGCCCTGATATAAGTACCTAGTAGTATAGACAAAACCAAAACATTCTTTTAGCCAAACCCATTTCAAACAAGGTTATCTTATATTATTGTTACCTTTAATGTACTCAAGCATAACATCCATTCCAGACACGGAAGACCCTCTGATTTGAATTTACAACATTTATTTTTACCAACCAAACATGTTAGAAGTGTACACACATAAATTTAAATAAAGACGAACCCCGGCTGGCCGGCCTTCGGTCCCTTTCTCTGTGTCAGACTTAACTTTGTTTGGTTTTCGTCTTCTAAATCAGTGTTTCCCAACCCTGCTCTCGACAGACGGCACCCCGGTTGGGAAACACTGTTCATTAGAAATGGATATTATATAATAGATGCAGTGTTTCTAAATAATGCCGCGAGTGGGGCTTGAGGAAGTGACGTGGCCTGCGTCTGCGCAGTGCGACCTGATGCAAGTTCAAGCTCAAACCGGTGTGCACTGTTTTGCTACGGTTTCCGTTTTGAACATGTTTCCTGGAAACGGTGTGCAACGGGGTTTGATATGTGTTTTCTCTTGTTTGGTGGGTGTGTTAAACATGCACAATGGCGCCGACGGTGATGGCTGCCTCCGTGGCGTGCTCTGCAGTTGTTTTTATGTTTTTGTTAGTTTGTCCTGTCTTTAGTTATATCCCTGCAATCAGTTTCACCAGAGACAAATTGCTGGACATTCGGAAGTACACACCACCCGATATTTCACCGGTTTTCGACTATTCGGATGTTTTGCTGGACATTGTTGTCGGGGGAGCTGCTGCGCTGATCAAACGCTTCAGGACGCGTAGACGGGGGAAGCGAGCCGGCGCGCTCGTAAGCTCAGGCAGCGCGGATTCAGAACGCCTTTGCCTAGCATCCATCTGGCGAACCTCCGCTCTCTACCCAACAAACGGACGAACTTCTTCTGCTCTCCCGGACAAATAAGGATTTTTTCAAACTCTGCTGCTCTGTGTTTCACCGAAACCTGGCTGAAAGACGCCATTCCGGACAGCGCGTTGATTCTCCCGGGCTTTCAGCAGTTCAGAGCAGATCGCGACGCAGAATCAACAGCGAAATCACGCGGCGGCAGGACATGCTTTTACATCAATGAGAGTTGGTCCAGATGTGACTGTGTTAAAGAAGATGTGCTGTTCCGATCTAGAAGCGTTTTTCATTAACTGTAAGCCTTTCTATTTGCCGCGGGAGTTTTGCTCGTTCATTCTCGTCAGTGTGTACATCCCTCCGCAAGCACACGTGAGCACCGCTTTACAGAAACTCGCTGATCTGATCACAGACACAGAACAAAAACACCCGGACTCTGTTTTAATCATTATCGGGCACTTTAATAAAGCAAATCTCTCCCGTAAACTGCCAAAATACAGACAGCACATCACATGTCCCCACCAGAGACAGTAATATATCGGATCACTGTTACACCACAATAAAGAATGCATATCACTTCCGGTTTCCACAAGCAGCTTGGGCTTCTCTGATCCCTGCTTGATTCATGCTTATACCGACCTAAAAAAAAAAAAAAAAAAAAAAAAAACAGGGCAGAAACTGAAAATCAGCTAAACCTGTATTAAGGACTGTAAAAGATGGACTAATGAAGCAGAGCATGATTTACAAACTTGTTTTGACCTCACTGATTGGTTTTTGAAGGTGCTGCCACCGATCTGGACGAGTTCACAGAGACTGTAACATCTTATATCATTTTCTGTGAAGACATGTGCATTCCTACCAGGACTCACTTAACTTACAATGACAAACCATGGTTCACTGCAAAGCTCAGACAGCTCTGTCAGGCCAAAGATGATGCTTACAGGAAGGGGGATAATGTTTTGTATAAACAGGCTAAATACACACTGTAAAAGGAGATCAGAGTGGCAAAGAGGAGTTATTCAGAAAAAATAAGGATTAAATTCTCTTCCAGTGACTCGGCTTCAGTGTGGAAAAGTCTAAAAGAAATCACCAATTACAAGACACCATCCCCCAGCACTGTGGAGAATCAACACCTGGCAGACGATCTGAACGAGTTCTACTGCAGGTTTGAAAAGACACCCCACACCCGCCCTGAACACTTCTCCACACAACCATTCACACCTCCAACAACCCCCCTCTCCCCCACACCTGCAATTCAGATCAGCTAAGACGAGGTGCGCCAGGTCTTCCGGAAGCAGTAAAGGAGAAAAGCACCAGGCCCAGACGGTGTTACACCAGACAGTCTGAAAGTCCTGTGCTGACCAGCTGGCCCACATCTTCACACAGATCTTCAACAAATCACTGGTGTGCGAAGTCCCTCATGCTTCAAACGCTCCACCATCATCTCCCCTTCCCAAATAAACCCAAAATTACTGGACTTAATGATTACAGGCCTGTGGCTCTAACGTCTGTAGTCATGAAGTAATTTGAAAAACTGGTACTGGCCCACCTAAAGGACATTACTGGACCCTTGCTGGATCCTCTTCAATTTGCCTACAGTCGGTGGATGATTTGCAGCTCACATGGGATGCCTTACGTTCTGCAACTCTAGACAGACCGGGCCCTTATGTGTGGATCCTGTTTGTGGACTTCAGCTCGCCCTTTAACACTATCATCCCAAACCTCCTCCTGCCCAAACTCAGCTCTCCGTGCCCATCTCCGTCTGACAGTGGATCAACAGCTTCCTGACAGACAGCAGCAGCTAGTGAGGCGGGGAAAATACACATCCAGCACCCGTACGATCAGCACTGGAGCTCCTCAGGGTTGTGTTCTCTCTCCACTGCTCTTCTCCCTGTACACCAACGACTGCACATCTAAAGACCCCTCTGTCAAGCTCCTGGAGTTTGCAGATGACACCACACTCATCGGCTTCATTCAGGACGGTGACGAGTCTGCTTTCAGAAAGGAGTTTAAAGAGCTGGCTGTCTGGTGCCGTCTCAACAACCTGGAGCTCAACACGCTAAAAACTGTGGAGATGACCGTGTACTTCAGGAGNAAACACGCTAAAAACTGTGGAGATGACGTGGACTTCAGGAGAAACCCCTCTGCACTCCCCCCACTCACCATCATGGACAGCACTGTGACTGCAGTGGAGTCATTCAGGTTCCTGGGCACCACAATCTCTCAGGACCTGAAGTGGGACACTCACATTGACTCCATTGTGAAAAAGGCCCAGCAGAGGTTGTACTTCCATCGCCAACTGAGGAAATTCAACCTGCAACAGGAGCTGCTGAAACAGTTCTACTACGCCATCATTGAATCCATCCTCTGCACTTCAATAACTGTCTGGTTCAGCTCAGCTACCAAATCTGACCTCAGAAGACTACAGAGGGTAGTCCGGAGTGCTGAGCGAATCATTGGTACAACCCTCCCTTCTCTCCAAGAACTGTACTCATCCAGAGTGAGCAAAAGGGCTGGCAGAATCACTCTGGACCCCTCACATCCAGCACACTCCCTCTTTGAACTGTTGCCATCTGGTCGACGCTACAGAGCTCTGAGCACCAGAACGACCAGACACAGGAACAGTTTCTTCCCTCAGGCCATCCATCTCATGAACACTTGACAATAACCGTGGAATACACACTATTTATTCACTCAAACACTTATTTATCTAACACTCATACTCAGCCTACACCTCAAATTTGCACATAACATACAGTACCTGTACATACAAAAAAAACTGTCTATTGTAATATACCTGCACACACAATTGTCAATTTATATATTTTTATTCCTTATTTACTTGTTCTATTTTTTATTATCTGTGTTTTTTGTTCTGTCACTGTCATTCTGTTACACTGTGGAAGCTTCTGTCACGAAAACAAATTCCTCGTATGTGTAAACATACCTGGCAATAAAGCTCATTCTGATTCTGATTTTGAGAAGTTAAGGATATTAGAACAGGCTTAAATTAAATAAGCATTCCCGTTTTTATGCATTTCAACTGGGGTTCACCATATTTAGCTGCTTAACCTCAATGTTCACGTTTGCTTATTTCTTTGGTCGATGTTTTCCGTAGCTGTGCAGAGTGTGCGGACTTACACTCTCTTTACCGTCCTAATGGCTTTAATACACAATAAGATTATAAAAGTTACATTAATGACAGTTATCAAATGACTTAATATATTTTGCTCAGGTGGATGCTGGGGTCTCTAATCAGCTTGCAATGTATATCTATTTGTAAACGGCACATAGTGCACATTGTAACTAGTGTTACGCCATGTCCAGCATCGTCAGCCAAGGTACTCCTAAGGCCACTAGACGCAAGTGTTAAGCCGGGTCGGGAATGTAGCCAAGGCTCACATAGCCATAGGCCAATAGTGTTAAGCTGGTCGGCATGGTAGCCCAGGCACACATAGATAGTAATACAAGTGGTTTCAAAAGGGCCTGTTTGGAGCAGCAGTAGTATGCGGACAATGAGACATGGCGGGAGGGAAGTCGTGGCCTAATTAGAGAGTCGGAGAGTTGGACTTGTAACCCAAATGTTGTGGGTTTGAGTCTCGTACCGGCCGGGATTGTAGGTGGGGGGAGGGAATGTACAGCGCTTTCTCCCACCTTCAGTACCATGACTGAGGTGCCCTTGAGCAAAAAAATGGATTTGAACCCCCAACTGCTCCCCGGGCGAAGCAGCATAAATGGCTGCCCACTGCTCGGGTGTGTGTTCACTGCTGTGTGTTCACTGCTGTGTGTGTGCAATTTGGATGGGTTAAATGCAGAGCACTAATTCCATGTATGGGTCACCATACTTGGCCACATGTCACGTCACAAAAAAAAAAAAAGATGGCACAGGCCGATAGGTTCTAACTCAGTCTGACATAATGACATCATTATTCATTTGTTGCAGTTGATTGGTTCTTTTTTGTATCCGCAGTCAATGAGCTTGCAGCTCAAACATTCAAATACTCGGCTACTGCTTGCTGTAGCAGTTGCAGTGCACTTCAGAAACCATCCACCTTCCCCAGCTCCACCTGTATAGATCTGCTACGGGGTGATTCATGTATGTGTTATATGGGGTTATCTCATGTATGTTATATGTGCATTAGCAGTATTTTTTAAATTCTCACAGCAGCATGTCTGTGGATGTACTGGCAGTAGCAAATCTCGGTACTTGCTCTGCAGCAGCAGAAGCAGGGTAGCAGATCTATTCCGCCAAGACCAAACACATTGACATTGCCATGTATATTACCATGCTAAACTCTCTGAGAGTTGTCATGGCAGAATTATATATATACCGCATATATTTAGGAGTGGAAATTATATAGGCTACATCTCATTATGAAATTTAGTAGACACAGAACAGAGGTCCAGCTGATCCAATACAGAACCAGTATTTATCAGATTTAATGCTTGCTGTGCAGTTACACTAGCTGACAGAAATCTTTTGCCTTTGTTATTCACACTGCCTGTCAGTGATCAAACCTGCAATGCTTTCTGAAGCTTTGCCCCAAAAGTTCTGATAACAATAATAATCTCTGCATAGAGCTGTTGTTCAATGCCTTTAAGAGGCAAACACGTGTACACAGTTACACTGAAGGCTTGTGCGTAGGAGTATTAAAATCTGTAATTTTGCATTATGATTTAAATGTTCTGTTTAACTCTGTTATCATGCCAGAAAAATGCCAGAGGAGTGGGTGTGAAGTTATTGTAATTATGCACATGTCACAGAGAGATGACTTTGTGCTGAAATGCACTAAGGGATGTATTTAATGAATAAGGCTTACAGACATATATACACACACACACACACACACATTTACTGTATATACACACACATATAGTACAAATTGTATGCATGCAGTACATACAGAAATATACAGAACCATAATTATCAGTTTTGCTGGAATATTCTCTTATATATGTATACTTGTAAATATATAATTTTGCGTTGTTTAAATAATAACTTGACAATGACCCTTTGTGCCATTTGAGTTTTGTGTGGTATTTGTAGTATTTTTGTATTGCTACAAATATACCCAAGCGACTTAAGACTGGTTTTGTGGTCCAGGGTCACAAATTTAAAAGTTTTTTTTGTTGGTTTTTGTTTTTTTCATTAAATGGATCTTATATAGGTTTAGATGGCTATTTTACTGTAATGAGTACAGATAAAACACCAATGTAATTGTCCAAATACAAATGTATTGTCAAAAACTGTGGTATTAATCAAATCAATTCATAAACCTAACAATTTAGCTAATCTATTAAAATGTTATCACATGAAAATATAATAATTCCTATTATTTTTGGGCATGTATACTGTTTAAATTAAAGGGGTCATATGATGCTGCTAAAAATAACATTATTTTGTGTATTTGGTGTAATGAAATGTGTTTATGCGATTTATAGTAAAAAAAAACACATTATTTTCCACATACTATACATATTGTTTCTCCTCTATGCCCCGCCTTTTTGAAACGCTCGATTTTTACAAAGCTCACCGGTCTCTCTTCCCCTCTTCCCCTGTGAAAAAGGAGGTGTGCTGTGATGTGATTGGCCACCCGAATCACGAAGTCGTGAGACGGAAATGTTCGCCCTACATACTGTTGCTGCCTGGTGTCCAAGAGGTGTTCCAGCGACGAGAAAAACATTAAAACCCATTACAAACGAGGCATTTGTTGCATCCAGTGGGGACATAATTACTGATTATAATGACTTATACTGTCTTTTTACGCGTTGCGTTGCGTTGCGTTGCATTGCATCGCGCAAACATAAAACTCTGTCTGCATGTGAGCGCGAGGAGAAAAGAGAAATGACACACAACAAGTGCTACTCTACTGCCCAAAACTCACGTTTTGTGTGTATGTGCATTCTGTATGGCTTTCATACGGAACACTTTGATGCCTTAAATTCAGAACGATTCCATATAATACGGAACGGTTGACAACCCTAGTTAGATTTTATTTTTATTTATTTATTTAGTCATTTATCAAACGCTTTTATCCAAAGCGACATACAAATGAGGACAACAGAAGCAATCAAAAAGCAATAAAATATAGTATTAAAACAACTAAAAACCACATCCAAACTAAAAAGCTAAAACTGGAAAACACTACTTATAAAATAAAATAAAATAAATTAAATAAATATGACAAATGCATACAACAACATTTTAAAACTAAACATTTAAATGAAAACAAAAGAATAAAGCTAAAAACAATTAAAAATATTAAAGAACAAAAAGGTATAAGAGTATAATAATAATAATAATAATGATTCTAACATAACACTAAGCCAAAACACCAAAAAAACAACTACATATGAGTATGTACAACCATACACACCACCACATATTATGTGGATATCTATCACTGCACATTTATAAATCAATATAATAATTATTCATTTCTCATTTAGTTGTTTTGAAGCACGTTTTACAATAACTGAAATAAGAAATAATAAAGAATAATAATTAAATAAAACCTAAAACTTAAATAAAAGACTCTTACAGACATAATTAAATTCAGACATTAATTTAACTCAAATTAAAATAAAAACAAATAACAAATAATACAAATCACCAACGACAGTAGTTATCAGTAATCCTAAAATAAACATGCCAAAAACTTACCTGCTAAAAAAAAACAACTTACTTACCACATAGTACGAAATGTAAAGTCTCGGTACGCAGGGAACCCTCGTTTCCTGAAGGAGGGAACGGAGAAGTCACGTCGGAGGACCGACGAAATTGAGATCTCGCTTAGAGAGACCAATCCACCTCGAGTGTAAACTAAACGAGCCAATGCACATTGGCATGCGAGTATTGCATCCAGCTGCCGCTGATCACAACGTGAGTATAAGTAGGCAACAGATGCAGCACATATTCAGCTTTTCGCTGAGGAGCCAAGCCGGTGACCCGGCCACTCAGCGGTGGTGGTACAGGAGCTGTGGCGACGGGACGTGACGTCTTTGTTCCCTCCTTCAGGGAACGAGGGTTTCATACGTAACCGAGAAGTTCCCTTGCAGTCGGTCACTCTCGACGTCACGTCAAGGACCAACGAAATTGGGATCCTACCAAAAGGCAACAGCTACCGCCCCTTCCAGTGTCCTATGGAAGCCACCCGCGCCCCTATTTTTTGGCGTAGGCCAGGGGCCTTGCACCAAGAAGACCAAGCTTACTGCTACTATGCGCATCATACCACAGAGTCAAGAATGGATTAACACTGGGGGGAAAACGCCACCCGGGTCTTACTTGGAAAGGGACTTTACGGAAGCTCGAAACTTCCCGAAGGAGGTTTTGGAAGCAAACACACATATGAACATTCCTTAGGTGCATATGGAAGAATGGAGGTGATTGAACCCTCTTGGAATGGCAGAAGTCTGCCGGGGAAACTCTATGGCCGTATAGAATACTTTTGTTGTATAGAAAGGAGCATCACATACTGCAGTGCAGAATAACTCTTTTTGTGGTCCACAGAAGAAGGCATACGAATGTAGAATTACATGAGGATGAAATGATGACAGAATTTAAAATTTTATTTGAATATTCCATTAAGTAATGATAAATAGGATTTCCATCAACTATGACAGAGAGACACAGAGGAAAGTGGCTGAGTTCATAATGTACACTGCAGAGCCAGCAACTCGGTCAGCATGTTGAGCCTTCATACTGGAGTATGTCTGGTCATCATTCAGGGCTCATTGGTTAAGTTGTTTCAGCTATTCAGTCATAAAATAATAATAAAATAAATGATCAGTTCTCACAGCAGTATAGTTTCTATCTTTGGGGTGGTGCATGTTCATTGTTAGTACACACATGCTCACCTTGTCAACATCTTGGCTGTGCTCAGCATGGTTGCTGATGTCTGACCGCATCTGTTTCAGGAAAAGGGGAGCATGGGAAACCGTACCCGCTCTCAGAGGATGAGTGTGATGACTCCGTATACAAAGAGAATGGCTTCAACATCTACGTCAGCAACAATATCGCTCTGGACCGCTCCCTTCCTGACATCAGACATCCAAAGTGAGTAGAGCTGATTATCACAGCATGTTCACAGTAACCAGCCTCCAGAGCCGCACAGCTTGAGCTAGATATCAGCGTTTTAACGATCCGTGGCAGGCCATACTTATGCAATGTGTTTTAATGAATGATTTCATCCTAAATGAGAAGTTAATCTAATTAGGATGAATTAGTTTAGTGATTTCAAGGCTGAAAGATTTTTCTGTTTGTGCACCTTTTGCTGTCATATAACATCAAAACAAGGGAGAGCAGGGATAACTAACTTTTTTTATTTTTTAAATGTTAGCCTAAAGCTTTGAGATTTTACCTTAAACATCTTTGAAAGTCAGTGGTTCTGTGTTAATTATATATTGTTGTGAATAAAATTATGACCATGAACCCCCAAATTTCTTAAAAATGACATTTTCACTGAAAAATCCACTTAGGATTTTTTTTCCCATCATTACAAGTTTTACATATGCAATAAATAAGTATGTCTTTTGACAATTGTTTTAAATCATGAAGACTCACACAAGATGAAGACTGGAGTCATATCAGGAGCCTAATAAAAGCTTATTTGGAGCTCATGGGAGACAGTATATTGAGATGAGTCGAATATGACTCACTTTATTTCTGTATCCACACTGTTAATTTAATTATATATTATATTAAAAATAAATGGGTAAATAGTAAATTAAAAATTGTGAAAACAGCCCATGTTGAAAAAACACACAAAACAAACATATTAGCCTACAGTGTTACAAATATATTATGTAGCAGCACAACTGTTTTCGATATTGATGATAATAAGAAATGTTTTTGAGCAGCAAAACAGCATATTAGAATAATTTCTGAAGATTTCATTTGACACTGAGACTGGAAGTACAAGTAATTGGCTGCTGAAAATTCAGCTTTGAATCACAAAAATAAATTATATTTTTAAATATATTAAAAAAGAAAAAAGTTATTTTAAATCGTAATAATATTTCAGAATGTTATTGTTTTTTTTCTGTATTTTTGATCAAATAAATGTTCTTTCAAAAACATAAAAAATATTAGTAACCCAAACGTTTTGAATGGGAATGTCTAGATATGGACTTGGGAGTACCAAAATAAATTTAGTCTAAGAAACATTTTGTTGCACAGATGACAATGAAAGTGATTAATCATCAGTGTTAAAGTGTAAAGGCAAAAAAGAGAGACAGCATTAGTTTGGTGCAGTCCATCCATTTAGCAGGATTTGAAGGAGAATGTCTGGTTTCACACTTCCATCTAAATGAGCACCTTGATGGATTGATCATTAATTGTTCTCAGAAGGCTCTGCACCATTACCTTCCCTTGAATGTCTCCACTGCCATGGATTTTCCCTTGGCAAGAACAAATCTCTCTATAGCTCATGTACCAAAGAGTCACTGTCTAAAGGAGGACGATTCATTACAGGGTTGTCGATAACTAAAATACAATTTATTCTGCCAGAATGAGCTTAAGGTCCATTTAAGCATTTGCTGGCTTGCCAAGCTTTCAGGCTTTGATAATGTGAATGAATGTGAAGTCTTTTAAAAAATGTTTTTAGGTTAGAGAATCTCGCCTACGACTTCTTGGTGAAAAAGTTTGTCTGTTGCTCCCCTGCTGTTAGCTGTAAAGTTGTGTAAACCCCTTTCAAGCACTGTAGACAGTGTTCCGGTGAAGAGCCTGGTGTGGGGCTTTTATTTACATCCCCTATAAAAGCCTGTGGCGCTCAGTGTGGAACCTGCCAACAGACAGAATGTGAATAACTGTCTCAGTGCGAGAGCCAGCATGCCCGTGTATTCACTTTTAATGCAGGTAACAGAGGAAACAGATTGCAGCTGCAGCTTCAGTTTGTGTACAACAAGCAGAAAAAATGGACAGATTCCATGCTTTCTCAAGTGAAAAATGGCTGAGAGTTTTAAAAACACACATATAGTCTTGAATAAAGCAAAACAAAAATGTGTGTGTGCATATCTCTCTATAGAGAGAGAGTTCAATTGTATTTTTTTTATGTTATTTTGAACCTTTATTTTTTATCAAAGAATCATAAAAAAAAGTATCACAGTTTACACAGAAAATATTAAGCAGCACAAATGTTTTCAACATTGATATTAACAAGAAATGTAGATTTAGTACTGATTCTGAAGGATCACGTGACACTAAAGACATGAGTAATGGCTGCTGAAATTCAGCTTTGTCATCACAGGAATAAATTACATTTTAAAATGTATTCAAATAGAAAAACAGTGATTTAAATTGTAGGAATATTCAACAATTTTACTGTTTTTACTGTATTTTGATCAAATAAATGGCACTGGTGAGAATAAGAGACTTTTAAAAACATGACAATTAAAAAAAAAAAAAAAAAAAAAATCTTATAAAAATGTTTTTATTCTTACTTCAAATGTAAAAGTTATTTTAGTCATAGGGTGGCCATATGTGCCATATATACGGAACACGTCCTAGCCAGGATTTTTATATTGCCTAAAACATCCAAAGTAGTTTGACCAATAACATGCAGGTATTGTACATAATTGACCAATCGTGGCGCATTGCGCGTTAGAAGGTGAGAGCGATCAAGGGACGCAAATATGCGCACGTGTTTGTTCATTCGTGCAACTTGAAGCTGCGCACCGATTATTGTATGACATCAAAGTACCGCAAGAGCGATTTAAAGTAAAGCGCGTCTGCTCTGCTATCGGTAGCTCTCGTTGAAAAACGCCCAATACAACGATTCGATAGCACCGTGCAAAAACTTGTATATATTGTCGGTAATATAGAAGTCCTGGCAAGGGTGCGTCCCGTAAAAATGGCCCGTATGGTCACCCTATTTAGTCAGTTTGAGTATGGATTGTTGAATCAAAGCTAAAGAAAAGACACTCCTGAACAGTAGTGTTTTCATGCAAATAAATATACTTTCATGCCGATTTGGAGCATTTGCTGTTATGACAGTTGCATGTTCCAGTAATGCACATGACACTGTCTGCCTATTACTATGCAAATGGGGTGCCTTTTTCTTCCTGAGCTGTATTTCATTAGTAGACTGATCTGACAGGTCAGACAGGACTGTTTTAGATGCTGGCTCCCCTCCAGCATGCATTCGTTCACCATGGTGATTCTCTGTATACTGTATTTTTTTTTTTTTGTTGTTGTTTTTTTCCACCACCATCGAAGTGAAATGTTAATAAACCATGCTGCGCCCCGAGAATGATTATTATATGGAGGTGTATGAATTAGGGCCGGCTTGTCAAGTTTGTCAGGGTGCTGAATTAAAGAGAGCGGTGTGAGCCATAAAGTGCCACTTCATCTGTCAGTGCCGGCTTTGTCTGAGCTCAATTAGCATGTAGATTTCTGAAAGCTTTATGAGCACGTCCGCCCGGGATCTCTGAAGGATTTCCTGCCTCTCCAAAAAACTTCTGATTTGTATGATCGAAGTTTCCACACGCCCCGTTTGCCCACGCATGGGTGCGGACCATGCGGGTCCTTTTTTTTCCAAATAATGTTTGTACAGTTTGGCAAGATCTAGGGCAGTAAGGCCAGATTGTATTTCAACAAATCATGTGTCTGAAGACGGCTTTCACATGTTTGTTAAATCCGTGCCATTACACCTCCTTTTTCGTGTGATCTTTTATACAGTGATGCACTGATCAAGCATTTGATGTAAAGCATAAGTAGATACAGTAGTGTTTGGCTGCCTCTCTCTCTCTCTCTCTCTCAATCACTCTCTCTCTCTCATTTTTTCCTTTTATGTAGCTGTAAGCAGCCAGCTGTATCTGAAAACCTCACCAAACACCAGTATTATCATACGTTCATAAAACGCAAGGTTGGTCCTCTTGCTTAGAACCATCCACAGATCGCCAACCGCCACACCCGAACACCCCCGATCGCAGGAATTCCAATCCCAACTGGCTAGAGACTACAGTGACAAACTAGGTAAGTCAGCACTCCCGCGCTTCTCTCTCCCCTTTCTCCACTTTCCTCTCTCTCCTCTATCTCTCTCTCTCTCTCTCTCTCTCTCTCTCTCTCTCTCTCTTCTCTCTATATCCTCTCTCTTCTCCTAAGAGCCATGCTCGCTTGAATAGCGCGCAGTTTTCTTTGGTTGTAGTTATGAATTAGTTATCAAAAATAATTTTGACTGGTTGTGTGCTTGGCTTTCTAATAAAAAGTTTTTTTTTTGTTTGTGATTCACACTTTAGAGAGGTCTTAGAGAGGTAGACGTGACTTTGTCATTCATTGGAAACAGAATGACCATTGAGTGTTTACACAATTACAATGAAACTGTTATTGAAACTGGTTTGGTCTGCTAACAGTGTATATACTTATATCACAGTAGAGTTCACATTGGTGTTTTTTATTTATTTATTTTATTGTTTGTTTGTTTGTTTGTTTGTTGGACTTCTTTGTCTTGGTAAGGCTAACTTAACTCTTTTCCCATAATTTACATGGACATAACATCACCTTTTTTGTCCCTCACAAATCTATTTACTATTACTTGTCCACTTCATTCTGAAGAAAAGTGGGGAAATTATATAGGGCAAAATTATATATTATAAATCATGCCACATAGGAACAGTTGTAATTCTTGGAAAAAAATATATTAACAAATGATTTTGTTAATTTGTCTAATGTGTATGTGTGTATATATGTCTTTGCCTTATTAGTCTTATTGTCCATGAAAAGTAGAAAGTAGAAAACATTCCACTCATTGTAAGATTTTTGGTAGTGGAATGCTGTAAGATCCATCAGAATCACGTCTTGGCTTGGAGGCACATGGATAGCACACTATTGAGCAAAAAACACAAATACTGTGCCTTTTGGAACAGCAACCCAATACCTCACACAATTAATCAGTGAGACCATCCCAACATACAATGCCCCTCTGTACTACAAGACATCTCAGCCAATAGGATTCAAAGATTCAAAGTGTGTATTGTCATATGCCCAGTGAGGAAAACAAGTTTCCCTGAGCAATGAAATTCTTACTTTGCTGTCCACAATGAATGCCAAGACAGTGCAAAACTATACACACACATACACCATGTAAGAAACATAATAAACTATGCTGCAGTAGTAGGAATATAGACTATGAAAAAAATTGAAATATGCATCTCACAGCTGGGCATGCATCACTCCTGTAGTGGAATAACGGGAGAGCACAATAGTGAGTGTGTACTTCGCTCTGGCCTGTTCTGTTCCCATTACAATACTCATGTCCAGCTGAAATGAGCTGTCATTAGACTGAGAGGCATCTTGCATTGTTTTGCTTATGATGATAAACAAGGTTTTTTTTTTTATAACACAGATGTGTTGTCTGTGTTGGCATGATTATATATTGTAATGCAGTGTTAGTCAATGTAAGGCCAGTTGGCATGGATACTGTACATCTGCAGAGTTAGGTGTGTCTGTCTGTGTGTGTCTGTCTCTGTGTGTGTGTGTGTGTGTGTGTGTGTCTGTCTCTGTGTGTGTGTGTGTGTGTCTGTGTGTGTAAGAGACAAACTCTGCTATGCTAATCAAGCTTATTGGTCTTGTTTATGATGAGCTCATATGAGACACAGATTTCCTCTCAACAGATTTTTGACCTAGAGCAAGAGTAGAAATGAATTTTCAAAGCATTGAAAATGTCAGTCTTCTGGCATCCTGTTGCAGTCATTTGAAAGCAGATCCTTCAGTGAAAGAAGCGCTAAATCTCTTGTGTATATGTCCGGTGCTCGTATGAGTCATTTATGTGGTTTAAAGAGTTTAAAGAGAAATTTTAGCCAGACGTGTTGCTTATTCTCTATAACAAATGTTTGTCAATTTCCTCAGATGTCTAGCAATAAGAGGCAATTTCATCAGCCAGAATACAGAAAAAAATGAATTGGCTTTCCGGTACTGACAAAATGATTTGGTAGTTACATTTCACTCAGACTAAAGATTGACCAATAATGTCCAAGTGCATTTCAGAGGAAATAAGCACCTCTCAGTAGCGTCACCGGTCCCTTTAGATGCATGCTTTCTACACAAACACACAGAAGGTTGTGTACAGCTGGTGGCCTTTTTGCCTGGATATTCGCTTTTGAAATCGTCCATTACCATCAATCACAACAGCAAAACAAAAACAAGCAAGATCTAATTAGCATAGAGCAGAGGACAGTCCAGAATGACTGACAGAGAGCCACACTTCTACCATTCATAACCACTGACTCTAAGCAAAACCATATATGAAGTGGGTGGAAGTTATTGATTCCCCCATCTTCTTGTATTCTCTTTAGCAGCACTCATGATATCCATTAGGGCTGGACGATATAGAAATCTCAATAATTTTCAGCCTTTTGATAATATTTTTCTTATTCTGTTCCAAAGAATAGAGCTGTAATTTCAACCAAACAAACAGCCACTGTAGCCAAGCAGATTCAGTTGTTGTAAGTACAATATAAGACTCACCACATGGAACAATATTCAGTCACAAATATAAACAAATATAACAAATATAAAAATACTTAAACAGCAATATTTATTTATAATAAAATGTTTTCATGTAAATAAAATGCCACATTGAGACTCTGTAAAAATAATATTTGAGTCTACCAATGAAATTTAATGAATCATTGAATCAGAGTTTTGAACTGATTTACTTGCTACATGTAATTCCTTTTTTGCTTCTATAAAGTTCCAGCCAGCGATGCTTTTTATAAAATCTGTAATTAAACTCTCATATTATTGACTCTATAGTGAACTTGGGGGCAAAGTAAAAAGGGCATTAAAGTCATTACAATGTTTATTTATTTATTTTAAATTGGCAAACAAAATCACAACTGTTTTCATTTCATGCTTCAGGCAGACACTTTTTACCGAAGCAACTTACATTGATTTCAAGGTACATATTTTATCAGTTTTTTATATGCTTACTGGCAGAATGTACTGTGAATATTAGTATACAGTGGGGAAAAAAAGTATTTAGTCAGCCACCAATTGTGCAAGTTCTCCCACTTAAAAAGATGAGAGAGGCCTGTAATTTTCATCATAGGTATACCTCAACTATGAGAGACAAAAATGAGAAAAAAAAAAATCCAGAAAATCACACTGTAGGATTTCTAAAGAATTGAAACAGTTATGGGGAAAATACGTATGTGCTTCAATCCAAAATTGCATCTCAATACTTTTGTATATTACCTTTGCTTGGCAATGACAGAGTCAAAACTTTCTGTAATGTCCAAAAGGTTTCCTTGCAACACTGTGCTGGTAATTGGCCATTCCTCCATGCAGATCTCCACTATGAGCAGTAATGTTTGGGGCTGCGGCTGGGCAACTCGAAGTTTCAGCTCCCTTCACAGATTTTCTATAGGATTTAGGTCTGGAGACTGGCTAGGCCACTCAAGGACCTTGAAATGCTTCTTACGAAGCAACTCCTTCGTTGACTTCTTTCTTTTTTTTTTTTTTCCGGGCGGTGTGTTGGGAACATTTCATGCTGAGAAGGACCCAGCCACGTTCCTCTTCCCAATGCCCTTGATGACTGGAAGGAGGGTTTCACTTCAAATTCAAATACATGGCCCCATTCATTATTTAGTTCACGGATCAGTCGTACTGGGTCACTGGTTCTTGAGAAAAAACACGCAACCAAAACATGCGTTCCACCCCACTGCCGTCAACAGTAGGTATGGACTGTCTTTGGAGGCAACTCAGATTCTCTATCCAACACGAACAAGTTGAGTTTTTACCCCACTAATAAAGTTCTATTTGGTCTAGATGACATATGACATTCTCCCCAATATCTTCGGGATCATCAAAATGCTCTCTAGAACACTCAGACGGGCGGGACAGGTACGGGCTTTACCCCGCCAGGGGGAACGTACTGGCACATGCGGATTTGAGTCCCCCCCCTGGAGTGGGCAGCGTGCCTGTACTGATGGTAGCATTTGTATTGGTACCAGCTCTCGCAGGTCATTCACTACGGAACCCCGCGTGGTTCCTGGGATTTGGCCAGTTCTTGTGATCATTTTGACCAGTGGGTGAGATATCGTGCGTGGAGACCCCCAGACGATTGGTGAGATTATCAGTGGTCCCGTAGTCCTCTCCTTTTTATAATATTTCCCACAGATCGATTTCTTCAAACAAGCTGCTTACTTTGCTTTCAGTCTTCACAGCCTGGTGTAGGTTCTACCAATTTGTTTCTGTGCTTTGCAGCTCTTCGGCCCATTGGCCATGGGGAGTTTGGAGTGTGACGTTGGAGGTTGTGGACAGGGTCGTTATACTGGATAAACGAGTTCAAACAGAGGCCCTAATACACCTTTTTTTGGTACGAGTGGAGGACAGAGAGCCTCGTAAAGAGAAGTTACAGGCTGTGAGAGCCAGAAACTTGCTGTTGCGTAGGTGCACCCCAAACTACTTATGTTACCGAGGAATTGATCAATGCAAGTCTTTAACCATTCACTCTCCATGTGATAATCTTGGATGTTTGTGCTGTTTCCTCATCTTGTCTCTCATAGGTTGAGGTATACCTATGAGATAATTACAGGCTCTTCATCTTTTAAGGGGGAGATTACTTGCACAATTGGGCGGACTAAATACTTTTTGCCCCACTGTCCTAATTAATATAACATGTCCATTCTGTTCAGTAGCCACTAACCTACCCAAAAAAATAAAAAAAAACGGCCCTGAATAATCATGGAGTTCAGGTTTTAAAATATTATGCATTAGACCCTCATGGAAAAGCCACAGTGGCACTGTGTGTTAATTTAATGAATATGATAGACGTTTTTGTGTTTTAGATTGCATGTGTAATGTATTTTTAAGCATGCTAAAGTGGCTATTGCATCTGCTGGTTGTGCTCTCGACGGCCAGGCACTTGCTATTGATTGAAGTAAGCATTACACCAAGTTACTCTCAGCCCAAAAGAGGCAAGTCCGGGGCATCATTATTGTGGAAACTAACACATAAATCATGCAACGACTTTAACGAGAAATGTCCTTGCATGGAAAGCTCACAGTGGATTCAGTAGCATTGAATGCGCTTCATCCATTGCACACTTTTGTTGTATTTTTCTTTGGCCGGTATGATCGTGTTAGCATCAGAACTGTTTTTTTGACTTGTGGTGTTTTGATAGCTAGCTATAAAGTCAACTGCATGTTTATGATTTACGTTCATATTCCTTTAACTAGATAGTTCAATATAAATTTTACATTACAGACTTTTCTACATGAGCATATTTTATACATGGCTGACACTGAAACCCCGATGACATTTATGTGAAGGCAGATTACAAAACATGCAAGTCAGCATTCATTTAATAAGGCCAATATTAAACCGCCGTTATCATTGAATGGGAATGTGCATTCATCCAGTAATTTATCTGGTGATTAGTGACCATTGATCTTGAAAGTCTATGCTCATTCATGTTCTATTTGAAAGGGGTAAAAGATAACAGTGCACTAAAGGAATATTATGTGTCATTACAAAAGACGAAACCGCCTCCAGCGGCATGCAATTTATTTCTCGATGTCAACCTGATTTTCAGCCGTCTTTCGTGCACACGAATCCTTCCGAAAATCATGCTCAGTATACTGATTGCAGTCAGGGTAAGGTTAGTTATAACGGTGCTTTTCTTTCTGTTTTGACCACTACTTGTCTGACTTTTACGTTTAGGGAAATTGTGATTCAATTATTCAGGATATTTTGCACTCCAAAAGTAAAAGTTCATCAAGCCGCATTTTATTGATATTGATCTTTTTGTGAATCAATTTTAAGGTCGTTATGCAGTTTCGAGGATCAATTAATATGCCTATTTGTGATAAGAGTATGCACTTCTTTATAAACAAAAACTTATTGCACCAGTGTTTTGAAACAGTAACGTATATTTTTGCTTTGAAGTTTCCTATCAATTTTCTGTCTTACTTCATCGAATTGCCTTACTATATTTTTGTATTTTTATTCTAATTTTTTGTGGTAATCAACAATACTCACAAATGTGATTGAACTAAATTGCTCATTTGCTCAATTATTCAACCCCTGGGACTTGCTTCTGTAGGAACAAAGAAGAAACCAATGACCTGGAATTTATTTCTGGGTTTACCATACTTTATTGTCTCGAAATTAAACAAACTAGAATTTTCCTTTGAGGTCAACACGCTGCCTTGCAGAAAGATAACCCCTCTAGTTCACCTCTGTGAAGCCTTCGGTGGCAGTCTGAATTTAACATCAATGAGACTATGAGAATCAGTCCATCTATAGCTCTAATTGTGTTTTACCTGCGGAATGCTCTTTTTATTCAGTTGTGCGCTAATTATTTTCTGAAGCCTCCATGTGCTTTCTTTCAACGCGCTACCGTGAACAATTGTATGGCGTGAGATGCTGGCTCCTCCTGGCCACAGTACACATGCACACACAAAAACATGTAGCTTATACTCAGACATATTCAGAGACCATAAAACGGCTCGCTTTTGTTTTGCTGCCCCATTCGAAGCTGAACGTTACATGCTCATTGGTGTTTTGCGACTTGGTCATTACCGCAAACACTCTGCACCAGCAAATGAGTTCCCCATATAAGATGAACAACGCTCCTTGTGTCCACAACACCCACAATGAGGTACCGACCCCCACCCCCCGAATGATAAAACTTTTGCTAGTAAACAAGCTGTTGATAGCATGCTTTTCGGACTGCGATTTTAAAGCAGACAGGGGATACCACCAGGGCACTTTGCTCGCCAAGCTCTAATGGCTTCGCTAGACGCGTAATTTATACAGTCACCTCACTCTTTTTGAGAGCAGACTAATGTGCGCCGTGAACCAATTCCCCAAAGTAAATGGATTGTTTACTGATTAAGACCCAGCACCCCGATTGAGCAAGTGCTCTCTCTCTGATCTGTCAATGCTTTCGTGAGTACACCAGCATGCATTGCTCCAAAAACGCCACAAGGTGATTTAAATACGCAGGTCATTTTAGGTGTGCATTCACGTCAGGTATTGGCTTTGAAAAACAATAAAGATTAAATGGAGGTCTGTTTACAATTCACCCCATTACATCTGTAAACTGGTATCCATTTTTGCCTTATATCTACGAGCAAGGAGTTGGGTAAGGCCGCTCAACACGAACCCAATCACTTAAGTGTTTATTAGGTTTATATTTATCAAGATCCCTTCCCGAGTACTTGTTCAATCAACAGAGTTGGACTCTTTAGGCAGCCGTTACTGGGGTTTTGTGGTTATTAGCGGGATGGCGGCTTGACCAAAATGTAAGTAGAGGTGGACGTATTGCCGCTGAAATTTCTCAGTTTATGATTAAAGCGGGTTCTCTGGGTTGTGGTGTCCATGATTAATGCGAAGACAGGTCAGGTGCCCATGAGAAGAAGAGATAATGACCTTGTTGGATGCCCTGACATGTTCTGCTGCTTTGGTGAGGTTACTCAGGAGGGCAAAATGGTTTTTTCTAGTAATATATCTGGCGTCCTGTAGATGTGACTGATTGGAGTAAAGAGACACGCAACGTGCTCTGTCACTGCACTGCACATGCTCGGCGAAAGTTTGGTCAACCACTCTGTAACGCCCCCCCATCAATACTATTGTTGGCCACCTCATGGAGACTGTCCGTAGTCATTATTATCAGCCGATGTGGTGATGACACACAACACACACCCCACACACACACACAAAGGGCAACTTCATTCTGTGGAGAAGACAGCACCTTACAAATCTAAGTTGAATGCTTCGACATTATTTTTCATTTTTCACTCACCGTGTATATATATCAGTTTTCAAGCCTGCTTCGGTCTAAGTGGGACGCCAGTATCAGACCCCTTAATTTTCATCTTGGTTCTTATTGCTATGCAATGCTACAAATCATTTAGTTTCTTTTCTTTCCTTAATTAATGTCACACAGCTATCCCCATATTGACAGACAACACCCCGAATTGTTGACATTTTTGGCTTTCTTCCCAAAGCACCTCACTGCAATATGAACATGGTCTTGTACATGTTTTATTCACCCCTTTGATCATAGTTATTTGTAGATATGTCACCCACTGACCTAATACAGAGAGTCATTTGGTGAACGTTACCCCTTGCCCACGTTTTGTCACACGGTTTACTGGTGCGCATCTATGCATATTTCCTACCTTGACGCAGCCATCTAGTCTGGTCCGTTGGATGGGTAAACGTTGGTGGACAGCCATCTATAGGTTCTGATCAGAGCCTGCTCTCCATTGGGCATTAATTTTGTCCCACAGGTTCTGGCTGGGCCATTCAAGAACAGTTACAGAGTTGTTTTGAAGCCACTCCTTCGTTATTTTAGCTTTGTGCTTAGTGTCATTGTCTTGTTGGAAGGTAAACCATCGGCCCAGTCTGAGGTCCCGAGCATATCCCTTTGAGTTTTGGGTTTTCGTCCCGGATATCCGGTCCTTGGTTCGCCTCTTATCATTTCCTCGATTGCAACCAGTCTCTCCCGCGTCCCTGCGCTGAAACAACACCCCACGCATGATGCGGCCACCACACAATGCTTACACTGTTGGGACTGGTATTGGACAGGTGATGAGCCATGCTGGTTTCTCACACATTACCCGATTACTGACATTAAGGCCGACAAGTCTACTCTTGGTATCATCAGACCCAGAGAGCCTCAGGTGTTGTTTTTTAGCAAACTCATGCGGGCTTTCATGTGTCTTGCACTGAGGAGAGACTTCCGTCGGGCCACACTGCCATAAAGCCCCGACTGGTGGCGGGCTGCAGTGATGATTGACTTTCTACAACTCTCTCCCATCTCCCGACTGCATCTCTGAAGCTCAGCCACAATGATCTTTGGGTTCTTCTTTACCTCTCACCAAGGCTCTTCTCCCCCAACAGCTCAGTTTGGCCGGACGGCCAGCGCTCTCGTCAAAAGTCTGCCATTAAGGATTATTAAGGATTTTTAAAGGTTAGTAAATGCCATTTACGGACTGTGCTCTTAGGAAACCTCAAGTGGAGCAGAATTTTTTTTTGTAACCTTGGACAGATCTGTGCCTTGCCACAATTCTGTTCTGAGATACTTCAGTGCGTTCTTTGGACCCCAGATTTCATTTGCTCGAGGCACTGTTGAGCTGTACGGTCTTTATATAGGACAGGGGTGTGCGGCTGTCCTAATCAAGTCCCACTCAGTTAATAACCCGGTGGCTCAAATGAAGGCTGTAGAAAAACCATCTCAAGGTTGATCAGAAACGCCAATATGGATATGTCCACCGATCTGTTAATTATATGAGTGTCACCGCCAAGGGGTGCCTCTTAGGGAACCATGTGATCTACACACAGGTGTTCTTTTTATAATAAATTCTGCACAATGTCACAATTCTTATGTGTTTTCTGTCACCATATGGGCTGTGCGTCCTGTGTCCTCTATTGAGGCCAACAAAATGCAATACCTGATGTAGCCATTTGCGACCTGCAATTATACCCAGACGTTCTTTTGTAGAAAATTTAAGGGGGTCGAATACTTTCTTTACCCAACTGTATATTGCTTTGAAAGTATCTTATGCTCACAACAGATGTATTTTTACGAGATAAACAACTTACATCGGAATAGCGTCGGGGGGGGGGGAGGGCGTCATTCCAACTATCATATTGGTGAAATTCACTAATTTTCCAAAATCTATTTATGTTTTTAAAGTTTTAAAAATATAATGGTAATTTCCGTGATGACAAAGCTGAAGTTAGAAGCCACGCCATTATCTTCTGTCTTCAGGGTCACTGATCTTCAGAAATCAGTTAATAGCGATGCGCCAAGAACACTTTCTTCTTCCTTATTTATTTATCATCAGTGCTTTAAACAGTGCTGCTAAATATTTTTTGTGGAACATGTTATAGAGTATTTTCAGAATCTTGATGTCTGTAAAGTTCAAAAGCTCCGCATTATTGAACTAAATCTTTTTTAATATTAATAAATGTCCTATGCCCTTTTGATCCGATAATCGCACCCTTGCTCAATAAATGTATTAATTTCTTTCAAAAAAAAAAAAAGAGGAGGAGCATACAATCATCATTTAACTGAAAGGCAACAAATGTTTCTATGTAATAAATAGAATTATTTCATTTTAAAATGATACGGCTTTTCAAAAAAAGAGTGTATACTGTTAATGCACAGTATCTAGTACATAATTTAGGGCACTACATATGTAATTTGTTTCTCCAGTATACTACAGTATACATAGGGACCATTTAAGTCACTACTTAATTGCATGGGTTAGCTATTAACTAAAAGCCATTACATCTAGCAAGTGGTGGGGCAAATCACCCCAAAATACAGGGATTATCTAAGCAATAAATGAATCAAGGTGAAGAGAAAATCCATTGTCTAATAGCTTTTTCTGCACAGGAGGCAACTAATGTACCCTAAGCTGGTTGGGCTCAAGATCAGCCTCAGGGATCAATGTTCTTAAGCCCAATCAAAGCAATTCCATCACATTATTTGGCTAGACTAATTGCTCAGACAAAAAAAGTGCAAAGTTTAGCCCTAATGAGATTGACCCGTAGAATAAATGTGTTCCCTTGCTTTAAAGATTATGCTGACTTCTTTTATCCTGGGGCACTTGTTAAATGAACACTTCCTGTGCATCCGCTTCTAATCGCTATTGCCATAAAATCATTGCTTGTACATATTTCACAAGAAAAATGCTGTTTCCCCAGTGTCTCTGATTTAAAGGCACAAATCTCTCTGGATCAGCCAATGTGTTTCACACATTATCATAGTTTATCACGTACTGCGCAAGTCTTTGCTACCCATTAGCAAAAATACAGCCACCAGTCTTGTCAGTGGGTGATCAGTGCACTGGTCCTTTGGGTGTTGATGATCTGCTGACTTGAGCCTCGGCCTGCCTATGGGCCAGGAGACCACAGGAAGAACAGATAAGACCTGCCTAGATGCCCTTTGGACATTTTGCTGCCTTGGCGAGGCTTCTGCGAAGGGAGAAATGGCAGAATCTCACTGGAGTGGCCATGGATGCGATTGATTGGAGCGGGCAAAAGAGACAGTGATTTACTCTTTGTCACTGCCACTCTCCCACGGCGTGAAAGTTTAAAGCAAGAATCAATCCTCTCGTTGGCCGCCTCATGGAGGCTGTCGATAGTCATAAGTGGCTGACCTTCCCATCAAAGTTTGTGCCTCTCATCAGGCTCACAGACTCTGGCAGATATTGCATGGAAAGCTGCATCCATCAATCCTGTGCCAACACAGCTAGTACAGAGAGAAGAATTGTCATGGTGACAGGGCTTCGAGGGTTTTTCACGAGAGCTGAAGTGTTAATAAAGCTAATAACACCACCGTCAGTGGCAGATGTTCAACAGGAGTTAGCATTTAAATGCAAAAACACTCTTTTTTTTTTTAAGTTCTGCTATGCTCTGAAAATACATTGAGTTAAAAGTCATAGTCATCCACATCAACAATCCCCAGTTTGCACAATGCAGACATTACTGTAAGTAGCAGATTGTATTGTTTCATATCTTCCGTGCATAAGGACAGTAATTGGTCTTGTAGCTACTTCAGAGACTTTTCTACTTAAAAGTATGATTCTCAGAACTGGTCCCTGCTGAAAAATGGTTATCTCTCGCCCCCCCCCCCCCCCCCCCCCTCCCATCTGTGACTCTTCACTACTAAGGGTCTGTCTTCCTTTTCCTCAGGCTCTGCACCAATGATGAGCTCTGTCAATCTCTGTCTATAGACATGGTATGTACTACATGGAGTGAACATAATCCTTGAGCTACATTTCAAGCTACACTGTAAAAAATAAATAATATTGTAGTTGTGAAAGAAATGAAATTTGAGTGAGTCATCAAATCATTGCAAACTGATTTGCTCACACTCACTGATTCATTCAGGAATCAAACAAGTATTTGTTTTTATGAGTGACTTATATAATCATTCACAGTTTTTGTTGGCAGAGCAAAAATAGGCACAGTAGCTGACAATATTGTATCTAAAATGTACCTTAGATAATAAGTTCTTGTGACATTGTCCCATAAAATCACACTCCCAAACCAGCATCCAAAAATAACACGTTATACTACTCTGAGTAGACTTTAGTGGCCTGAGAACAGTGATGGCCTGAGACTGGATGAAATGTAACCATTTTTTTTAAGCATGTTAGTGACAAGCACTGAATCAGTAAAGGTCATAGCAGAATTGGTTGCAACACAGCATGAGTAGGCAAAAGCCATAATATGTCCTTCAAATGACTAACTTCAAATATGTCAGCTTTATTTTTGGGTCAGCCCACACCTTGCTCATTTTGAAGCTCAAAACCATCATTGAACACAGATTTGCACTACATTAAAAGATGAACTTTTTTCTCTCTCTTTTCCCACCAAAATCAGGCCAGGTTCCTTGACAGGCAAAGCCTTTTCATAATGAGATACATCTACGCCCCACTCTGTTCAATCAGTCTTCTCAGGTAGTTCATTTCCTTGGCTGTGGGAGGTTGTGAAATATTCAGTAGCATGCATCAGTACTCCTATTATTGAAATCAGCAGCTACTCTTTTTAAAAGGTGTAGCCATTAATCAATCATTACCGGAACATTGGCTTTATTATTCGCTTCATTACTAAAGCTATACCTCTTGCAACCACCATTCGGTGTGCTTGAGTGGAATCTAATGCAGCAACTAGTGCCAAATTTCCATCATGTGAGCGCTAGAGGTCTATTGTTGGAGATTACTGATAATGTTTTCACCCTTCAAACTTACAGCCCTCTGTAACAGCCTTCTATTATGTACAGCCTTTCAGGATTAATTGTGTCATCATGCTTGTGTCTGAAAGGCATGTGAGTGAAAGGCTTAAGACTTCAGGTGAACTTATTGAAATTTTTGCACAGCATTTCCAGTATGTAAGCATTCATAATGGTGCTAAGCTTCAATTATATTTCAGGCTGACTCTACATTTCTAAAGACCAGCACTGAAGTGATAAGAGAAGTCAGAGAGATCTAATAGGCCGATAACCAACCCACGACTGTCCCAGCATGATGAATTTTTATCAGCCAGATTTAGAGACCCCCTAACAAGATTCATTGCTTTTCTTTTGCAGAATTAGGAAGGGTTATCTGCAAGAGTGGTCAACTGGAGGGAGACCGTTTCAATTATCATATCACTGTCGGCTATCAATTTCACCCTCGTCTTAAAGAAGGGGTATCAAAAGAACATCCAACACCAAACAAAAAAAGAATGTGTCATGTCATTTGTTACATCGCCTTGCTCGGTTGAGAAATGGGTGGAAATTATTCTCCATTTAGGGCAATTGTGCTGCTGTTCAATACAAAGCCATTATTGTCCTCAAGAAATAGAGTAACATCTCTGTAGAGGAGCGGCTGCAATCACGCAGGAGTGTAAAAGCAGCTGTGATGGATGTTGTTCAAATGTAATGACTGAACTTGCAGTCAGCATGGTAAAGGAGAAGGCAGAGACCATTGTGTGTGGTGGTTATTGGCTCCTGTTTTGACTTGGCATAGTCAACTGAAATCGAGCTGGGAAATAAACTGCCTTGCACACGCCGAGCTCTGAAAGAAACTCGCAAATTGAATTTTGCTATGAAAAAATAAGACTGCCTTGACTTGGCCGAATGCAGCTGTGGCCGGCACGGTTATTTATTTGGCTGCAAATCAATGTGCCACGATGCCACCGGCACAGTTTTGGTGGTGCATTTGAAAAACGACAGCTATTATCATTACTATTTGAGCACAATTAGACTCATGTCTCTAAGCTGATTAGGAGTTGTCCTGAATGGCTCGGATTGTGTAATGATCAGCTAATTACAAAGAGCACAGTCCCATGCTGTGGTGAATTCAGCCTAGCTGTTAATGCCAGTCTGGCAGGGTGAATAATGCAACACCCCATAAGAGTCTCACTCACAATAGCACTGCAGTAATGGCATTAGAGCACATAGCAATTTTTATTTTTTTCATGTGTTCTGGATGAGAATGTTCTCCTTGCATATCTCTTTGTAAATATTGCATCATATAACAGTTGCCAATGTGTATTTACACACAGTTGTTAAGCGATCTGTGCAGCTGTGATGCATATTGCCAATGAATAATAGAAAACAGCAAAGCAGAGAGCCATGGCTGTATCTCTAATCGTATTTATTATACATAACCATGAGCTACTGCAACTAACAAGAGTAAAAGCACAATCATCTCCTTAACTAGCATTTTTAGTATTCTTGGCATATGAGAAGGACTTTGAGGAGGTATTTATTTTATGTTATATCTCATTTTACAAAAAATACTGGCAAAACTGGGGGTGTAACGATTAACCGTGAGCCGGTTGAAAATCGATTCAAATATGTGACGATTCAAATCGGTTGAGATGCCAAACAAATCGCGATTCAGTTAGGGGTAGGAGTTTATATGAATGTATGTCTGAGGGGAACTTACTGTCTTTCGATGGTATTTTTTCTTTTCCTCTTGCCTCTGTATAATGCATATCAGGGCTCCAGACTCATTCTTCCCACTGGTCGCTCTTTTGCAACTAACTTTCTCAGCTGGTCGCACAAGCACATGATTTGGTTGCAATATTTATTTATTTATTTTTATTTATGTATTTATAGATTATTATTTTTTTTTTTTGCGCTTCCAACAGGGATATTCAGTGCATGCTGATGAACTTGTATCATAGTTTATAGTATATGGAAACGAAGTTGTTAAACATTAAACCCATTCTTTATAATCAGTAGTATTATTTGTGTTTGAATTGTGGGAATGGGAAGTTTCTTTCTGCGTGTTAAGACGCGGGCTTTGGATGCTTTCACTTCGAATTCGCATATGTTGTCACTGTTTTGCTTACATACATCTACACACCTTTCATTTTTTAAGACTAAAACAAAAGATGGATTAATTATTTTTTTATTAAAATGCACAACAACAAAACAGTATTCAATGACAAATTAGCTTACAAAACGTTATTAACAAAAATGAATAAGATGAGGCATGGCACACACCACATGCTGTATTATATACCGACTAATAAATTACAGAACGTTTAGCAAACACTGAGGAATCAAAAATACATATAAATAAATAAATAAAAGAGAGCCTCCATAGTTTAAGGTAAACAGCAAAGATAAGTTTTTCAAAAATGAAAACAAAAAGAAAAGTAAAACTAACGGTGACAGTGCTTGCAAGTTGCACAAGAATACCAGCATGTTTAACTTCTCTGGTTTAAGAAGCTGTCTTTTACTTGAATTTTGCTTGAAAACCATCCATCGTTTATATATGTGCGTCATTTTTGCTGTAGCTGAGTAGGTATTCTCTCCAAGCGCTGTTTTGTTATGCTTTCAGTTTCGTTTGCCCTTTGATATTTCTCATATGCAATAGAAATTGAAGCGCTTATGAGTTGACCAACGCGGTGGTCGCACCAGTGCGACCGCACAAAATTTAGTCGCACAGGCAGAAAAAATGGTCGCAGTCTGGAGTCCTGCATATTAAAGTTCATAAGTGCAGCACTGCTTTGTTTACTGCGGAGACCAAGAAAACGCTTTTAGCGCCACCTTGGCAGAGAGTGAATTTGTGAAGAAAAAAAATCTAATTGAAATTTTTCAATTATGGTCTTTGAATTTTGGTCCCTACTATAAATCCATAGGTCATGCCTGGTGTAATAGTTGCAACATGGTTGTCATACAAAGTTCAGTCCAGTGTCACTTTGGCTGTTGTGACCGTGATAAGCACTTTGTTCCAGTATTTGGAGACAAAAATAGGGAAACTCACAGACCAAGACCACCCAGCAGGACTCTTCTAGAGTGAGGGCTTTGCAACCAGCCAAATGTAACAGAGCAGAACAGGGCTAGAATAGGTGGACACCACATCAGGCAATTACATTAGCTGCATTACACACGAATCAGAGCCTTGAATCTAATTCCATCTGCCACAGAAGAACAGTGAGCCTCAAGAGACCACGTGACCCCGCAGAATGTCGACAAATGTCCTGCTGTAACGTTGTAACGTGAACTTTGGGGCAGCTAGTGAGAGTAAGACTGAGGTATTGTGAGGCCATGGTGCGTAGTGGTTTGAAGCAGACAGGCTGGACTAGTGCGGTGTGCGCCCCGGCACTGAGACAGATGAATGTGCCGTTCTGCTGAGATGGGCCCATTTATTACCGTCTAACATGACAAATCATTGCACAAGGATACAGGGCCAGTTTGTGCACTTCTGCCACCCCACCACAACAATGCCATTGGTAATTCTAATGACCAGTATGTGCAAATGTGACATTTCTTCATGGTCATGCAGGTATCTCGTTTTTGCAGCCGATTCTGCACCATTACATTTAAAAGGAAGAGTTTTGTTTAAAGCATAATATTCAGGAAAGGGTCCTAGCGTTCTTCATTGACTGAAGGTGCATTTGATCCACTTTACTCACACTTCATAATATAGCAAAAAAGAGAAGTAGAGAACCACAACTGAATACAAAGTCACATTTTGTATTTGAATGAGATCTTTACATGTCACACATATACATTTAAAAAAATGTCTGATGTCTATGAGTAGGAACAAACCTGCAGTACACGCAGTCCTGTTTTTCATCCTCTAATACTAATGCGCACCACTCCACGTACAGGCATTTGGTCTGTTTTTTTTTTCCATTCTTGTTCCCTGCTGCTCTGAGCTTTGATGTCCGTTTTCATGAAACAGATTGTGTTTCTTTTCTCACAGAGCGAGGTCATGCTTAAAAGGGCGTGCTTCACGTGCGAAGAGTTGGGTCATTGGTGAAGCGATTTAAACTGGGTTTTGTCGTTGAGAAATGACTGTGTACTTAAAAGTACAGCTAATTGTATTTTCAATTAATTCCTTCGGCAAATGATGGTAATGATAAAAGTGGAGGTGACTTTTGGCACTACTCAACTGTGACTTTGTTAATTAGATTTGAGTCTTGAGCAAAGCCCAGCAAATCTTCTTGCTTTTAAAGATGCTGTGTAATGAATGCAAATTTCACTTGTTTTCTCTCTCGTCAGTTCTTTTTTATGCACATGGCCAAAAGTATGTGGACAACCCCTTTTAATTAATGAGTTGTACTATTTCAGCTACTCCCACTGTCAGCAGGTATATAAAAGTTAAGCATAAGTCCATGCAATCTGCTTAGACAAACAGTTTTCGTATAGTGGGTCGTGTCTTTTCTGTTCCAGCTTGACAATGCGCCTGTGCGCAAAGCATGGTTGATAAAGAAATGTTTTACTGAGTTTTGGCATGGAGGAACTCGACTATGGTTGGATACTGTCAAATGGTTGTCTTTTCTATTGCAAGAAAAGACAAAGAGTGTTTGCAAGCTGCATGCAGTAACATAAAGCTTGAACAGTGTAATCTGATTCAAACACAAATTCACACACTCTTTTAAACCTTTTCCATCTTTTACCATTTTTTTTTTTTTTGTGAATCAAAAGCAAACAGCACAACCATTGTAGTTCCATTGGTAAATCTTTACAGTATGGTACCTTTTGTTCATATTAGTTACTACATTAGTTAAGGTGAACTAACAATTAAAATATTGATCTTAGTTAATGTTACTTTCATCATTTACTACTACATTATTTAAAAAAATAAAACAAGTTTTTCTCCTTTAACAAAGCACATACAAAAGACATGAACCAGAAGTGATGCAACCTGTTTTACAACGTACATGAGTATGTTGTGCATAACCCACATTGCAAACGGATAGTGTATCTATAGCTGTTAGATCTGCAGATATAACTAAAAGAGGAGATGTAGAGAGGAGAAAAACAGCCTTGTGAGTAAGGATAAAATCTACTCTGTGCAGCTCAAACAGACAGGAGGACTCACCCATGAGAATCTCCCTCTCTGTACAAACATGCTGAAGCTGAGCACAAAAGAAGAGTGTTTTCTGCTTACTAACCCTGATGGGAGGAAGTCAATCTCTGGACCTTCTTAAGCAGGGCACAGTGGTCCACTCCTGCTTAGTTGAACATTTGTCTGGCGGGCCGATGTATTATTCATCTGGACGGGTTTGCAGCTGGATTAGTCCCTGCCATGGCCTGTTTTCTCTCTGTCCACAGTGATGTGCTGATGGCTTAATGATGCGACAGGTCTCTGGAAGGTGCCGGATGCATCTAGCGGACGCTGCCACCTGCCAAAAAGAGAATCTCCTGATGGGAAGAGAGCAGCTGCACAGCAGTACACTGCTCTTTACTGGCCTCTGATTGGCCGGCACATGACAGAGGTGATGGGGAAATGGCTCTTTGTTTAAGCTTAATCACCAGACAGGAAGCTGAGGAGAACAAACTGATGTGTTTAACTCGTCTTCCTGTCACACACCAACATTTCTTTAATAATGCCAGTGAATGTAGATATTTCATCAGTGACATGTTTTTGTTTGCATCATGTATTTTTAATTCAGATTATGCTTAAGGGAAAATTGCACCGTATTTGACCCTTCAGTTAGTAAAACTCTAAAGGTGTGTCTACATTTTAAAGACAAAAATATTTGCACTTATAAGCGCTGATGGTCTCCATAGACATGTCTGCCAAATAATAGTTCATTGAGTCAGTGAACTGCAAGAGCAGCAAATATGCCCACCTGGAGTGGTAAAATATTCATGTCATACCTGGTGTAATGTGGTATCACTAATGCAGCGTGATGGTAGATGGAATTTTGCTGGGTTGGGTGGCAGCACTACAGAAAGGCCTGTCATATTTAATGGCAGACAGTCCTTGTGACAGTTCACATTAGCTGCTGCGGATGCTGAAATTTTTATATGTTTTATATTCCCTTAAGTCAGGCTTTACATGAAATATCATCAGGAAATTATACTGTAAAATGAGGTCAAGGCTACAAAAAAGGGGCTCTACAGTTCAGCTAAACTGTAGAGGAGGCTTTTAACATAAATACAGATATTTACACAGAAATCAAAGATAAGGCAAAATCAGATGAGGCCGTCATTAACATTCACTTGAGAATACGTGTGATTTTTTCAAGATTCTACAGGCAATTACCTTTGTTCATAATTTAAGACCCTTTTAAGCTCTTTGGAGTCTTGATTTTATGCAGTCAAGTTCTATCATAATCTGTTTTGTGGGGTGGAGAATTTAGAAATCGTTTTGAAATCAAAACAAAGTCATCCACTCTTTACTAGTGCTTCTCAGCATATTTGATTCTAAGGCCCCCCATATTAGCTAAAATATTTCCTCTGATATTTTTGCTGTAAACGTGACAACGCTGCTTGTTTTCAAGTTTGTATATTAACAGAAGTGGGAATGTTGATATACTGAAATAATTAACCATAACTCGTTGATTTCAGAATATTCTATTTTCCAATAAAAACAAAAGTTATTTAGGGGTGGAAAAATGATCTCATTTTTTATTTTTATTTTTTTGTGCTTTCCCCTCATGAAAAAAGTATGCTTTAGCAGAGCACTTAATACAGAAACATATTATTTATTTATTTTAAAGATTTGAAGTACACTACTTTTAGTACAGTTAAGTGCACTAAGTCATATTGTGGCCTTATTGGAGTCCCGGCCCTGTTGTTGAGAACCACTGTTCTATATTTTATACCACACACAGCCTTTATTGCCTATCAGCAAACCAGTGACTCATTGTGATTTAAAACTCAAATGCTCTGAAACCTCCTGTTCCTCTCTAGTTCTCTCTCTTTCTCATTTCAATTCATTTCAGATCCCCCCTCTGCTGCTTATAGAAAACCACAGTTATGGAAACAACCATTTAATTTCTGTGCTTTTGATGCACAATAACTATTACGATAAGCATGGTGGGAAATGACAGAAACACACCCAGCTCTCAGTCATCTCCATTATGCTTTTGTTTTTTTACTTGTCCACACTCAGAGAGATTTCACAGCATGTTCAGCTCAGTAGAAGCAGAACTAAACAGCCCCTATAATTTTCATCAAACAAACAAAGGAAAGCGATGGTATAAATCAGTGAAATCTGCGAGACATTTTCTCCATTTAACATTGTGTTTTACCAAAGCTCGCAATGACCCTCTATTAAATGCTGGAAAAGCTGCCTTTGTCTGTCATCCGTTTCGAAGCCCCTCTGTGTCGAGATACCTGATCTTTTGTCTGCACTTTACTTCCTTCCCCGTTTGCGTTGGGTGGGCACTGCACTCGACCTGTGTCTTGCGGTGGGTGTCTCTATGATTGTGATCTGTGTGTGTCCAGGACTCTGGTGTCGGTCTCGTTGGATGTGTCAGAAAGTGTCACGTTTGGTTCTTCCCGGCGGTGGAGGTGATGTTTTCTTGGAGTGAGGGAGTACGTTATGGTTGGGGCGTGGGGTATTGTGCGGGACTGATTAAAAGGGGTGAATCACCAGACCGAGTGTGGTTGTGAGGCTAAGAGTAGGTGCCAGAGAGGGGGGGCAGGGGCAGGGGGAGGCGTCTGGGTGTGTTTTTGTGCGGGTTGGGTGTTTTTGGTGACTCTCCAGGAATGGGCGAGAAAGATTCCTGCACTCAATACGACGAGAGTGCGGGATCATGAAACGAAGGAAAAGTGTCGCTATAGGCAACCGGCGAGGAAGATGGGCCGACAAATAGGGGGTTCCCCGCAGTGAGCTGTAGGAGAGGAAACGGGGTGGAAATCGGGGGTGCTGAGAATAAGGGGAAAGGTGTGGGGGAGGGGAAGCATTTAATGTGTGCTGTTTTATGGGTATCCCAAGCATCCCAGTTCTTGGGTGTGGCGCGAACCCCTAAACAGATACACAAGGCGCGCGCGGAACATACACTACTTTTGGACGATGCTGTCAGTGCACAGCAATCATTCGCAGAGGTAAAACATCGCAAAACAAGGAAGCAGCGGGATAGGTCCATGTGCGGGTGAACTATGAATCTTGTTTCTGTAGCTCATAAGCAAATCGGGCTGGAAACCGTTCCCCCGGCCAACCCTGGGTGGGAAGCAGAGACAGCGGAAATGGACCTACACGGAGATGAAATGGGACAGGGTAGCCTGACACAGGGGGCTGACGCTACCGTAGCACCATTTTTGTTGTTGCGGGGGAATGAAGGAGTAAGAGGAGGGGGGGGGACCGTTGGGGTTTGGGGGAGTTGAGAATGCGTCAAATAATGATACAAGCGGTGTCTGCACGGTTTTGGCGCGTGTGAAAATAACCTGATGATGCGAGGGCTGGCGCGAGGCTGTGCCAAAGAGGGAGGTGTGGGGGTCCCAGGGGTGCGTGCTCACGTTGGCGGCGGAATGACGAACGGTCTCTAGAGGGATTGGGGTCAGGGGACCCGGAACCGGGTGGCGACTACGACGGTGTCGGTACCGGGTCAGTAGCTTGAAGGACTCGTGTGATTACGAGGATGTCTTACGGTCTGCATTTGAGGATCAGGGGGGGGGTACGGCGGACCACAAATGACAAAGACGGGTGTAGACGGCCCGAAAACACAAGCGGTCGTCGAGAGGACTAGACCGGTGAGAAATCTAGTGGTCAAAGTATGATGTCTCTTTTCAGTTAATTTATTCGTAAACATTGACACGTGCAAACAAACAGCGTTCAGTGCACCGGTGTCCAGGTGCGGGTTAACAGGTTAAAGGGATACTTCACCCAGAATTAAAGCTGTGTCATCATATGCTCATCCTCATGTAGTTCCAAACTTATCTGACTTTTTTTATGAAGAAAATCAAATGAATGCATTTTGAACAATTTTATCAATACAATGGAAGTCAATCTAGTCTGACAAACAAAATGCATAACTTGCCGTTTTCATTGAAGAGTGGCAATAATTATTTTCGTTTTGATTAATAATAGCAATCAGGCACGTGCACACATAGACATAAAAGGGCGCTTGAGCACCTGCCCTTTTTCTTCCTTGAGAGAAAGTGCCCTTTTTTCTGGGGAGTTTTTTTATATATAAATAAAATAATATATTTATTATGTGTGCGTGTGTATGTTTCTGTTTGCGCACAGCTTTCTCTGTCAAAAAAATAAAAAATCAAAATATCAGGTCGGGTCGGGTCGGGTCGGAACGGTGAGTTCCGGATCTTGTCTTTCTTTTCCCTCCGCTCTCACTCACCCAATACACAGCATTGCAGCACACATTGATCACAGACAGGCAGAGAGTGAAGCCCTCCCTTCCAAGTTGTGTTTGTCTTGGTGTGGAGGTGAGTGGTGATGAACAAAAGACTAATTATCCTAAAGACAAAATGCAAATATAGTTAATTTGTCTTGCTAACATCCATGACTTGTGAGCTATCATGTAATAAGTTAGCTAAAGTTTAGCTAAGGGAATATATCATGGGCATACAGGTTAACTTAATGGAGAAATGACAGCTGAATACAGTAAAATTAATAATGTCATCAGAATCGCCACATTGATATGTAAATCAGGCGTTAAGTAATTAAAATGTGCTGATTTGCATACATTTGACACAAGGCATTGCAGAGGAATAGGATAAACAAAATAACTAAAGCATATCACTACAGAACTTCCCCAGTTATTAGTTAATGACTTACATCAAGAGTCTTTTCCTTGAAATCTTATGTTTATATATGCAGATAGCTTGTTTTGGTTATTTTAGAAGAAATCTACAGAAGCAAACAGACGAGGGCTTAAAACAAACACCTTAATGTGTATTTTAGAAATGTCCTTTCCATTAGAGCAAATGAAGACATGGAAGCAAAATAGACCAAAATCTCAAAATTGAACTGTACATGAAGTGTCCTGCCTTAAACAATAACTTCATAATTTTGATCTCAGGCTCCTCATCTAATAACTATCCATTATATTAGTATGTTGTATGCTGATAGATCTTAACAGCCCTCCCTAAAATGTGAAACAAAGTTCTTGTCACCATCAGTTTGTGTGTGTGTGTGTGCGCATGTTACAGCAAGTGTAATTATAACAACATTGTGAACTGATTATTTTGTAGACATCTGTTGAAATTTGAAACAACATGAAAAAACTGGGGGAGTGTGAGGGAATTAAAAAAATTGGTAAGTAAGTCAGAGTTGTGTTAATATATTAAACATTTTGTTTAGAAAAAATTAAAATAAATATGAGAAGTGCCCTTTTTTTCCCACTTGAGTCCCTGCCCCTCAAAATGTCTGTGCACGTCCCTGATATCAATGTATTCATACACCACAGTGACACATGCCCCATTGGCATGTGATGTCTCATTACTGGATTGATCTTGGCGCAGGGTTTTTTTTTTTTTTTTTTGGAAGGCTGTTGGTTCAGAACCGCTTTATAGCTACTGATTGATTACACTCTTAAAAAATGTTGCGTTAAAAACAACAATTTCTGGGTTATTTGGCACTGGTTAAATATCAAACAGAACACATTCTGGGTTATTTTGACCCAGCTGGTTGGGTTCAAATTTGACATGCTCAACCATTCTTTAAAAATTACTGTATTGCAAGCTTAAAATGGGTTGGAAATTAGAAATCACACACATAATTACTAGAGGCAAGAGTAATAATCATAAGGTTAATATTTATTAATTAGCAAGAACACCCAAAAATATAAGACAAATATATATTGAATACAGATTAGTTTACAATATTACATATATTTAAACTTGTTTAACAATAATTTTAGAAATAAAAAATGTAACCTTTAAAAGTAACATTTTAATTCAAATGTATTCAACCATTCTCTGTTATCCCTTTTTAACCAAAATAGTGCTGATTCTTTTAAAATTTAAAAAATGGTCAAAATTTGACAAGAATTGTTAAGACTTTGTGCATTGTAGCACCTGGACATATTCAGTATAGAAAAACTCTTGTGTGTATCCTTTGTTCTTGATCAGTCTTGCATAATCTTAATTCCTATTACTTACCATGTTTTTAACCGTTTCACCTCATATACTGTAGGCTCAGTCATATAAGACATGGAAACCAATGACGAAGAAATCAGTTATGCATAACACTTCCCTTCATTAATTTTCCCAATGCTCCCTGCTGTCTAGATGTCTTGCACTTCCACATGCTCCATTTCCCTGTATTAAAGAGGGTCTGCTTATCGCAGTGTCTGCGAGTCTGTTAGCATTGCATCTCTTACATGCAAAGTGATTACAGCAGTGGCAGCACCCAGTCATCCATGAAGACAGCAGTGGTTCACAGATTCGGCTGCACAGCACTTGGGCAATGGCATTACATGACATGTTGGCAGGAAAACTTTTTACACATGAGAGACAGAAACCATGGAAGCTGTGCATAAGAAGCTACACAAACCCTCAGGGCCACTTCAGATAACCTTATCACTTCCATGGAGTTAAATATAAGTTGGCATAGGACTCCCTCTCATACACCACAACTCTGCAGTCTACTTTGCTGGGTCTAGAGATCATGACGTGTACTGACAAAGTTGCCAAATTACTGTATATGGCCACCAGGGGTTCTAATGCAGATATCCTTCCAGAAGAGCCCCGCTGAATTCGGTTCCTCTATTGTGTGTTTCTCAGACAGACCCTTCACATGCTTCTTCATTACAGGGGGGCTGCAATCCCGCAGTTCCACAGGTTTGATTGGGCAATGACTGGGATAAAAAGGGGCGACGAACGCGTAGCACGTCCATCTGGGGGGGGGCCACCCTTCGTGCGGTTTGGGAACATTCTGAACTGAGCGTGATTTCTCTTACAACACACGTGGTTTGTGGAGGTCCCCACTGCTTTTTGGCTATCCAGTCTGATTATGTCTCATGTGTAGAAGGTGTGAATTGATAGATTGGCAGACGTCATTTCCTTCTGGGTTGAGTCGCCTCTAGCGTCTAGTCTACACACCTAATTTTTATTGTGATGTGTAAAAGACCAATACAGATATTACGATGGTCGATTAACAAGAGATCTCACCGGTCCCGCGCAGATCAATAACGTGATGCCAGGGGATTTCGCCGACACCAGGCCCCCTTGGCACCAGACACTAATCATGGATGCACTGGTTGATGACAGCGCCCCAGAATGTGATAGTGATAACTCGCCGGGTCTTGGGCCCCTGAGAAGCAGAGAAAAGGGCTTTGTTCTACTCGTGTCCGTTCAGAAAGCGCTTCGGTGAATGAGACCACTATGGTCGTTCGCCCAGTTGTTAGTGATTATGGGTGCTGTTTTTGTATTAATGCGTTTAGTGAAGTTGGCGTAATCATGACTAAGATATTCCATATACACACCTCGCTGCTTCATATAACCTTACATATACCGTTTTTAGTAATCTATATCGCCTTCTGGATGATCTAACAAATTGTATATTATATGTTGTTACATAGGCAATATATTAGTGTCCTGAGACTCTTTAGTAATTTCGATTCAAGTTCCTTATGCAAATTACCATGCTTCCACACAACGGGTCATAAACTCCCCAGGATCTCAAAAACGGCCACTTGGGATTCCGGCCTTTCTCATTGGTTAAGCCCATCTTGAGAGGCAGGGATCTTCTCCGAACTTAAAGCTGACACCAATGTGACCCCGCCAGTCGTGTTCGTCAATTCTAAGATGAAGATGTAGAAAACGTTCGGAATACCAAAAGCTTGTGGCCAGGGCCTTCGGACTTGACTTTTTCCATTTCCCCCAAATTTTCGTTTTCTGACTCACCAGTTTTTTCATCAACCAACTTCAGCAAAGGTCATTGGGACTTTCAGATTGCATCAAGCCTCTCTTTCTGACATACGAGATGTGCAAGTATTCAAACTTAATCTTATTAATTGATACAGTAAGTATCATTTACACCTTTTACAAGGTGTGTTTGAACTAAGAATCTGACGTATCCCTGAAGGCTTGAATCTGTTGAATATGCAAATGGTTCCATAAATGTCATTCCTATGTCTCTTTCTGTACTGAGCTAAACTGTAAAAACACCCTTTCTGGATCAACTGATTGTGTGTGTATGTGTATTTTAGACCAGTTTATGTGTTTATGTAGTTAATAAAACCTTACTTGTATCTCACTTGATGTGTTCATTGTTTGCTCATAACCGGATTCACTAATCATGCAGATGTACGCTACAAGCTTTGTATAATTGGGTCCGTACGAAAGTTATTTTCCTTTAACCATGAAATTAATGTTCTTAGGAATTGACAGACATTGACCCTGAGAAGGTCCAACTAATAGCTACAGCTGATCTAAAATATTCATAAATTAACTAGAACTAATTTAGGTTAATTATTCATATTTCCCCTGCTGATTCGTTACCCTTCCACATGTGCAATTTTTACTTTTTTTTTTTTTTTTTTTCATCAGTTAAGCTCCTGCTTTAAGGAGTTGTGATGAGATAATTGACCTCCATCAAGAACAAGATAATGCAGAACTTGAAGTGGTTTAAGGTGTGTAATTACCCCTTGTCTGAGATTCAGACTAAAAGGTCCCACCTCAAACTGGCATGATAATTGGGTCAATGACGATCTCTTTTTCTGTTCTGTATATTAATTTATTCAAAAGACTTTAAGAAAAAGAAATGTATTTACAATACCATTTTATTGAATTTTATACGTTTAATCTGTCGGTTTTAATTCTCTTTTCTTCCAGATGTTTTTAATCTATATATTATTATTATTTTTATTTTTTTTGTAAATCTACCACAGCAAACCAATACTGCATGCCATGAAGGGAATTTGTACAGTTCAAATACACCTAACCTGTGATTAAGCTAAGTGTAAATGGTTAATATGAAGACTATGAAATGCATATTAAAGCTCAGCGGAGGGCTACTCTCATGGCATCCGGGGCCCATGCAAAGGTTAAGCATTAATGACTTTGATTTACTCCATTAAAATCTTTAAGGATGACAAATAGGGCCGTATAGCACTTCAATATCATTGTTATCAAGGAAATGTCTGATTTATGCCAGCTCGGTGATGGCTGCCCTAACCCTGACGTGTTCAGGAGGTCCAGGAAAATAAATGGCTAAGCTAAGAAACCGGAGGCAAATGACCGCAATAAACACCTCTCCCAAGTCCCAACTGCCCGCTGAGGCAATCCATTTGTTAAAGTGGGAAGTGAGGTCAAGCCTGAATGGTCCCAGAGTGCCTGTTGAGGCTCGACAGATGGCGGCCCAAGTGCAGACCAATTGAAAAGATCTGCATGTGTGCTGAGAGCAAAAGCGGCCATGTTCTGTGTGCGGATATAGGCTCTGGAGAGGAAAGCGACCCTGTAGTGTAGCACTGGGGCCAGATGAGGCCCGTCTGAGAGAAGATCCCCCACCCCGGTCCTGTTTGCTCACATATATGTTTTCAGTCAGCCCTTTTCCTCTGAAAAGTCTTATTTCATCTCCCTGAAGTACAGCGAAGGCAGCACAATTCGTTTTGGACTTTGGGAGTTGATATGGTACCTTTAGGTCTTCATTAGCCGGAAAGGAATAAGATTGACTGTAGAATTGGAGTGATTTTCTGCACTAAGGTCTTCTGCTCAGCGATATCGACTCCTAAGGGCCTGAACTAAACCATGTTCTATCATGAAAGCCTTGAGGGATATGGCTGAAGCTCCACAGTTTAAGGAGCAGTAAAATGCAAAGCATTGTCCTCATGGGAGAGCTGCTGCCAAACAACAAGGCACTAACTAGATTTACTCACATAATTAAATGAAAAAATAGGAGCTAAATGCATGTCTCATATAGATCTCGCAAACTGCTTTGGCCTAAAAACTATTTCAGGCTTTTTCAGGGAGATGGAGGCTGTAACTGATAATTTGCTTTAACAAATGCATTTTTTTGAAGGGCATTGAAAGAGTTAAACCCCTATTCTAGTTCCCTCCATCGCTGTTCTACTTAAACCCATTGGGAAATTCTCTTCCCATCTTAAGCAGACAGTAGAGCCAGCAGTTATTATATTGCCCAGTTTCTTCACTGATAGTGATATTAACAGTCTTCTGCTACAGGTTCTTTTTCACAAACTCCATTTTGCTTTCAAAAGATTTGCATTTGGAGCTCTGAGAACTTGGAGAGTTTTTTTTTTTTTTTTTTTATGAAAGCTCGGACACAATTGAAAGTAAGCACAGAAAAGAAGCAAAGGACAGTGGGCATAAATCTCTCTAGTGTTCATATTGAAAAATGTTAGTGCTCATGATGCCGTGTCCATTGATAAAAGTTCCATAATAACACCTCCCCTTCCCAAATGCACACACACACAGAAACTCTTGAAGTCATATATCTTAATTTCTGAGAACGTTGCTCCTTTTTGGTGATGGTGTTCTCTCTCGCTCTCTCTTTAAACGTATTAGGACCAATATAAAGGAGTCACATTTCCGCTGCTTGCTTGATGATACATGCATTTTTTTCTTGCAACAGTCCTAGTCTGATATCAGGATGTAGTGCGCCCAGTCTCAAATCAATTTTGCTCTTCATGCAAGGCAGCTGCTGGGGTAAATACTGTGATTTGATAGATGGCACTCATTAATAGAAGCTGCCTGCAGCCTTTGAGTAATAGCCCTTTGGTTTATTTTACCCATGTTTAATCTGCAGAAACAAAGAGGTATTTGTGTCCCATGCTAGTAGATGCCAAATTGATATTTTAACACGGTGTTCAAGCATCTGGGACATTGCTCGTGAGTTTTGCCCCTCTGGCTTAATTGGAAGAGGAAAGATCAAAGGAGGAACGTGCACGTTATTTAATTTATTGACTCAGATGACATAAGTCCAGGTCATGTGGTTTCCTCCACAGTGGTTTCTGGTTCGCAGCATTTCTGTTGAGGGACACAGGGATTGAGCTGTTGTTATCAATCTTGGCTCCCTTGTTCATGTCCCATTCAGTCCCATATCTCAGGAGATGTTTGCTTTAATTACGCTGTGTTCTCCGTATCGCTCGAGATGACTGCACCATACAGCTCCACTTTTGTAATGCCTCATGGGGAAATATGCTGCTCTTGCTATTTTATTCATTAACTAAACTCGGTTTATTACTCCCACAGCAGCTCAAAGTGATCACAGTCTTGGTCGCTACATTATTGAGGTCTTGTCTTCACATTTGGTTGTGTGTATCTTCGAACTTAATGTTTTTTTTTCTTCGAACTTGAGTAGTGAAGTTCACACTTTGGATTAAAGTATGTATCAGCCCTCATTCCCAAATAAAGTTCTATAACGTATGTTACTCACTTTATGTAATATAAAATATTGATTAGGGTCATTGTAGTTTCATAATTAACAAAATAGTTCACAGTATCCCATTGAATGCATTGTAGAAACGTTAGAAACCGTTCTGTCTTACTCCAGTGTTATCATTTGTAATTACTTTCAAATGTTGCATTTCTTTTTTCAGTTGACTCATAAGTATTTGCCTCGTTCTAATTACCAATCTCTGCAGTTTGTAATCATGTTACTGCATAATTTAACAATATCTAGATAAAACTACTTTGCATTGTCACGATTCATTCCAGCCCATGTAAGAAAAATATGAGCATTTGACTGAAAACCACAATGTTCACAGAAATCACCAGTTGGTTCCAAGGGGTTGTTCTGTAAAGCATGTCTGAGTGGCAGCAGAAACCAATAGGCTGTAGCTTTAGCAGATAAAATCAAGCCTTTACAGTAGTTTGTGACTGACTGCACCAATGGATAAAGGGTGAATTAATAGCAGAAGTGTTGTATAATCTCATGTTGATAATGTTGTTTAGTCTTTATGACATGCATGGCTTCCCCTGCCTCTCAGGTCAGGTTTGGCTTCTTAGGTTCAATAACATGCATTCAGGTGCAACAAAGTCTCCATCTTAGCTTCTGCCCTCTCGCTGTAGAGAGTCTGCTGTGCTCATATTTTCTGTTCCCTTAAGCAGCAGAATTAAATGTCGGTTGTGCCAGAGTGTAGCGGAAAGGCTCTGACCTCTGCTTTGTTAGTGAATCACGGCTGGAAATAATTGCACGTCTCATCTCAACCCTCTACGGACACCTTGGCAATTGAATCGCCATTGGCTAGTAAATTTTTTTTGTTTACGGTTTACTCGCCAGACTGATATATGTATATAATAAATGTTTGTAAAATGGCACAGTTTTTTAAATATCTGAAAGTACACTCTTAACATCAGTCAGTCAAGCATTATAATATGATAATCAAGTATTATTTAATGATATAACTTTAGTAATTAGAATTAAAACTTGATAACCATGTTTGAATGCATATTAGTCATTTTAACTGAACTTTGGACTGGTGGTGGTGCTTTTTTGGTAGTTCAGTGTTTCTGTAAAAAAATAAAAATAAATAGGGAAAAAACGAACAAAAATACTGATAAGATAATAATGATACGAGTTCTACTAATAAGAACAATATAAAACACACTAAGGATGAATGAGGTGCTGGATTCATGAATATTTATCAGGTTGTGTGCGTTCGCTCAAACTGATTTGCTGAAATCAAAACAGGGACGATAATAGGTGAACGCCAGCCAATGAGATTGCCTTTTGCGCATTAGTTCTGCCCACTACCGGAAAACCCAGCATTTCTTAAAAGCTGAAGAATTCCAAAGAAACTCCGTTATTGTTTGACAGTAAATACACAAACAATATCGTTATCGTGTTGCGCATCACTTCTCTCTCTCTCTCTCTCCCTCTTCTCTCTCTCTCTCTCTCATCCCTCTCCCTCTCCGTCTCTCTCTCTCCCTCTCTCTCTCTCTCTGCTGTGTGTGAGATAAAGCGACGGCGATCGTGCACCTTCACACTAGAGTTTACGGTACGTCAAATACAGGTGTGCTGCGCATCCATTGAGATGAACTGAAAAATCAGCAAGTCGCTTGAACGGAGAGTGAAACCTGAAGCCTCAGTCACGTGTGTTCGCCGAGTGAAAATTATATCTGTGCTAACTTATACTTACGCCTCACACACATACTGGCGTGTAAAATCTAAGAATGTATTAGCCAATGGCTAATTTTAGACATTATTTAGTCGCCCAGAGTAAAGATTTAGTCACATATGCGATTGATTTACTCGCAGTGTAGAGGGTTGCATCTGATAATTGTTCACACTCATCCCGCCTGAGACATCAAAGACCTCAAGGAATAGGTATCGTTCGCAATTACTGGACATAAGAATAGGCACTTTTCAAAGGGCAGGCTAATAGCGAGACTGCGTTCTCAAGCATTCAATATTTCGCCCGACTCTTGCTCTAATTCACCTTATTTCCCAATGTGAATAACTCCTACTGAAAAATTAAATCCTAGACATGCTGTTTCCGCATCCTTGTTTTATCAGGTTAATCCGGTCCAGTCCAACACTGGGTGGTTTTAAATGTAATTCTTGAAGCGTGGCATCTCATAATCAGATTTGATTGGAGGACATGTGTCATATGAGGATAGAAGGTCATAAATTATGTGCCTGGAACTTTGTATTATGCGAGACAAAATATGCAAATTTCAGTTAAATGCAATCCAATGGGATAAGCTTCTTTTGCAATACTTGCCACTCCTGTAAACCACTGTGGCATTCCGTCTGTTCATTACATGTAGAAGTGAGCATTTTTCATTTTTTACATTTTAGCATCTTTTAGAGGAAACACAAATGGTGCATAGTAATCTTTCTTAAAAACACAGATACTTTCTTAAAACCCTTGCTCATGCAGAGCAGCCCTCACTTTACATATTTGCGTGTGGCCTTGCTAAGCAATAGTGCGTTGACTTAAGGTGACTATGGCCAGATCTGCATTCTCAACCAGTTCCAATTCTTCCAAAATCATGTTACAGTCACATAAACAGAAAAAAAAACATCAGATCATTTTTGTTTCTAAATCCAAATCTATGATTCTAAATCCAAAACATCTGACATATTTTCATCTTAGCAAAATGTAACACATTTCTGTCATTAATATCCAGAGCTTTTCTTGAATCAACTATATGTCAAGCAGCTGTGAAATGTCTTTTCTCAACATTCCAAAGCTGTATGACTTAGCTACTTTCTACTTTTCCATACTTCCCTTTGACTTCCATTGTATTTTTTGATTATACAGTGGAAGTCAATGGGAACTTTATTTACCTCTAAAATGTTCACAGCATTACCTTAAGGGTACATATTATTACTCCAAGGTACTAATATGCACGTTTTCGGCAGTAGATGGGTACAAAGGTACAAAGTTGTCCCTTACTGCCCCATTGTACAATTGCTGCACAGTTTTTCCTGATAATGAAGGAAAAATATTTTTGACAAAATCAGAAAAAAAGCTGTATGCATGAGTAGTCTTCTGCTCCTTTGAAAAATGAATTGGATACGTGTAATGTTTTGTAAAGATTTTTATAAGGACAAGTACACAAAATAATGTAATGTTCAGTGCTGTCATGTTAAACATTTTGAGCACTTCTAGTAAAAACAAGTCTAGTGCTGACAGCATAGTCTTGGCGGGTGATTGTTATAACACAGCTGGTTATGGCGGGACAAAAATCAGATGATGTGTGTCATATGATCAAATCTGTGCATTGTGCCTTGCAGTTTTAAAAGCATCCGAAATGTCCATATACCCCTAAATGCAGTCTTAGATTACAATGAAGAGCAGTTAGCGGCACTCCCTCCATTCAAATGCAGATTGCACACACTGGCCAGTTTCCAGCTTTACCAGATGAACACTGAATACTTAGGAATGGATCTCCTCTGATCTGAGTTATGGACCCAGGAAAGCAGCTGCACGGTAAGTCCTGTTACCTCAGGCCAGAATAATAGATAGAGTTCAGAAGGACTGGCTGAGAGGGACAGGAGAGCCACACTGAGGAAACACACGTAAAGTCTTACTCCGCCAGACGCTTAATCCCAGACTGGCAGCAAGTTTTAGACTCATGGTTTATTCAGAAACCTGAGATAGGTTCATTTCAGCTCTGCAAGAGGCCTGCTTCAAAGTAAAGGGTAATGTAAATATGCAATAGCCACTGCCCTTAAAATAACGCCAGCATAAAAAAATTATGCGCGTGAATTCACAAAATTGTGCCGCAAGTCATTGCTGTGATTGACAGTAATAACTGTAGCAACGGACGGAACGAACTATCGAACAAGCCTATGTTAAAACTAGAGCTATGCATTAAGTGGTTCAGACTAAATTAGAGTAAAAAAATAAAAAATTCAGCAGCAACAGCAGCTTTTACAGTTAAAGATAAAACTTTAAAAAATATAGTTTTTAAATTAAATCTAAAAATACTTCAAAATATTTAATGCATTATCATTTAATTGATTTACCATTAATAATTAACATTTAAGTTGTAGTTAACTAGTTAATTATTTAAATAATTGATCAGCTGACTTTCTCAGACCACATTGCTAAAACTGCCCGGTCCTGCAGATTTGCTTTATTCAACATCAAGAAGATCAGGCCCTTTCTTTCGGAACATGCTTCATAACTCCTTGTTCAAGCTCTTCTTCTGTCCAGGCTGGACTATTGCAATGCTCTCTTTGCAGATCTTCCAGCCAGTTCTATCAAACCTTTACAATTAATCCAGAACAAGATTAATTTTAACGAGCCAAAAAGAATGCACGTCACACAACTGTTTATCAGTTTGCACTGGCTACCAGTAGCTGTTCGCATAAAATTCAAGGCATTAATGTTTGCCTAACCAGCACTGGCTCTGCACCCCTTTACCTAAATTCATTACTTCAGACTTATGTGCCCTCTAGAAGCTTGCGTTCTGCAAGTGAACGCCGCTTTATTGTGCCATCCCAAAGAGGCACAAAATCACTTTCACAGACTTTTTCATTAACTGTTCCCTCCTGGTGAATGACCTGCCCAACTCAATCCGAGCAGTTGAGTCCTTAGCCATCTTTAAGAAACGACTAAAAACACATCTGTTTCATCTTTATTTGACCCTCTAACTCTCTGTTCTAATTCTATTCTTTATTAAAATAAAATAAAAATTTAAAAACTTGCCCCTTTTAGACTTGCAATCTATTCATTTACTAACTGCTTGTTTTCTCTCTTTTTTTTTTTTAAAACGAGCTCTTGCTTCTCTAATCTTTTTGTATTCTGTCTATTTGTTTTCTTTTTATTTGTTATACAATTATAATTCTGACTTGCTGACTTCTGACTTCTGATTAACAAAAGCAAAAAAAGGCCTCTAACATTAGCTTGCTCTATTCTTTTTCTTTTCTATGTTTTCTTTTTATTTATTATGATTAAAAAAAACCTTGCTAGGTGTACTGCGTTAAGCTAACTGAGACATGTTATAGCACTTGCACGTCATTGCTCTTTTGTTGATTTTGATTGATTTCATTGTCCTTATTTGTATAAAAAAAGCGTCTGCAATGTCTAATTTCTTTTTTAAATGACATGAGACTTTGTGATTTCCTGCACTTGCTATACTTTATACTTCAGTACAGTAAAAGTACTCAAATGTGTTACAATATTCATTTTATAATAAATCCAAAAGCAATACGTGAAAAAACTAGGGAGTTGAAATGGCAAGTGAGCTAATGAGTGATCCTCTGCTGCTATCTACTGGTTATAATGCTAATTCCGTATCATTTTCATCTAAAGTCTTTGTTTTCCCACCAGGAGACACATTTTGGCCCATTTTTTTTCATGTCATCTTCATGAATGAAAAGTTACTGTAGAGTTGAGAAATAATAAAGGCTTTAAATTTTTATAAGTGTTCTACAAATGTGTTCAGACTAGAAGGGTGAATTTTATCAATAATACAATTTGAATTATTTCAAGATAACATCACTAGCTAGCTAACATTAGCCTAAACTTACTATAGTGTTTAGTTTATAGTGCGTTTAAATGTGCCATTATGTGTCTACTCTCCTGGGCTTACCGGGCTCGTCATACACATTAATGTATTTTAAATGTTGTTAATCCAGAAAATGTAATGTTATCATTATTTACAGTGTTGAACTATTTATCTCAGATTTTCTGAAATATGAGCAGGAGATGTTTCTGTAAGAGTCTCTCAAGTGTCTCTATATAGCACAACATCAAATGACATTTCTCCGGAAGTTTACGAGCTGACTTATCTTTATGCGGAAGTTCTAAAGAAAGCTCTGTGCATATAGTCAATTCACATTAGCTTTGCGTCTCATGCACCGGACGATTTCCCCAGCAGGGGAGGAGTGCAGATGGATCTGATTCATACAAGATTTCACAGGCAAGCTCTAGGGGGATTAGATGAATAAAAAGGGGTTGGGAAAATTTCTCGCTACTAAGTGTGTGTGTGTTTGTGTGTGTGTGTGTGTGTGTGTGTGTGTGTGGACATTATTAGCGGAGGGGCTAAGGAAGTATAATTATAAATACAGGCGCACAATATAGTCTCAAACTGCATCAAAGACAATCCACTCCAGTCCCTGGTGCCTAAATTTAAAAGTAAATATGGAGAAATCTCAGCTTCCCTTCAGTCTTTCTGGAGATAGATTAAGTTTTATGAGGAGCTAGATGCTTTTTCATCGATTGAGGCACAAAGAGATTTACAATTCAGACGACTAACTTTCTTTTATCTTGCGGTCGGAGCATCTCCTGTCAGCTGTTATCTTCACAATGTTTTGTACAGGGTGTTAGAAAAATGTGGAATGCTTGAGAGTTCTGTTTGCATTTAGTGCACAATCTTTTTGTTTTACATGTTTTTGTAGTGCTCCTTGTGAAAGGAACACACGGAAATAACCTTTTTTTTTGTTTGTTTCTTGCATCGCATTCTCAGAAATCATTGGCCAAGTTCATGCTGCATAGATAACTTTTTACTATAAATCACGATCCATTCATTATGTTTTCCATCCAGGCTTGTGTACACTCCAGGCACCCTTCAGTCATGCAGTAGGCTTTGCTGTGTTTACTTGTTTTCTTCATTTTCCAACATAAACATCCTAGGGGAAGCATCACCAAGCCATGTCCTGAGAAAAAACAACAACAAAAAACAGATTAGATGACGGTGTGGTATGGTAGTATTTTCACAAGCCCTCATTTTAATCCATGTAGCTTTCAAAACATACTGTATATGCACATAGTGATGGCTCTCTGAGACTAGTGAATAATGTTGAGTGTGGAGTGTTCTGTTCCTTCACCCACTCCTGCTTCCACCTGGATGATTCAGAAATAAATAATTGATGGGTCTTTTAACTGACCCACTGTACCTTTGACTTTCGCACTCCTCTCCTTCATCATAAAGAAGGTCTACTCCAGTAGGTCACTGAACATCATTAGTTTGGATTTTGCATTTCTTATCTATCTATCTCTCTGTCTATCAGTCTGTCTGACTGTCTATCTGTCCATCCTTTTAAATTTATTTTGTAAAATTTTACTTTGTACTGACATTTTTAGAACATTTATGGATATGGTTTCCTTTAGGTTGGAAGTGTTAGTATTTAGTTTTGTCTAATACAAAGAATAATTCACGGGATATTGTTCATTAATTTAGGTGACAAGATTGCAAAAAAAAAAACAAATAGCAAAAATTACAATGTCTGCCATTGATTTCGCATTGCAAAACGGAGAGATATGAAAATAAGGAAAAAAAAGTTTTGACATTTTACAGGCAAATAAAAACAGATCCCAATGGAAAATAAATACATACATAAAATACATTTAAAAAAAATGTTCAATCTAGTCCATCAAATATTTTTTGTAGTGCAATATATGGGTGGCACATATTTACATTTATACAATTAAACTTACATGGAAAGATGAGGAGATCAATCACTTCTGACTGGACTAACTTTCACCCATATTCTGTTTTACTTTACTTGGTTTTAACAGGCTTGGAACCAATGGGTTTACTTCCCTTCTTGTTGAATCGTACTATGAGTAAAGCATTAGCATAGCAGGAACTAGAAATCTGCTATAACTCATTTAGTTTGAGTTCTGCTTACAGTTTTTCTCAGTCGCTTTGGCGCATTTCTCAGATCAGAAATGAAATTCTCAAAACTACTTGTTCAACCTCCACATCATCTAGTCACTTGCGCACATCATAAAAGCAGTTTCTCTTTCTTTTGAACAAGTTGCGATTGCTTTGGTACATTCATGCAATTGATTATGTACATTTATCTGTGGTTTCCTACATTATCAATTGCTAATGTCATGTTGCCCAAAATGTATTATATAGTTCTCTGTGCAACAGTCTTACCCGCCCCCCCCCCAAAAAACATCTGGTCATTAGTTCATCGTATAAGTCATTCAATGCAATATGGTTGATCTAGTTGTCATAACTTCAAGCTATTTCTACACATTTCGAGTAGACTTTTTGTAAGTTTGCCATGAATTGTGCAGGTGAATCTTGACTTTCACTAATGAAGAGAAATGTAGATCAATCCAATTATAAACCAGTTCTCTGAAATAGCTCAATGGTGCATCTCATGAACCTTCAATTGGAAAAGCATATTTAGACAGAGGACAACACAAGAGTTACAGATTCTGACAATGGATATTTCCTCCCCGTTGGCCTGGCAAATCAACAGTAGCTCTGTGGCCGATGACATTTCAACCACGCCTTCTGCTTTTGGTCAGGTTGAACTTAAGCCAGCCTCATCCACATATATGGAGTTGTGAGATGGTTCACTTGACTCCAATTCCACGTTGCAAAGATATTCGTTGTGATGTAGATGAGAATCTGTGGGCCGACAGACTGGCATGTCAGGAGATGTAGACAGACTACACTGCAATTCCTCACACAGTGCTGCATGCAAAAGCAAAGTTGTGTTTCCTGTGTTTGCCTTTCTAATTTTGTCTTTTCGTCTTTGTGCCTATATTTCTTTTTCTTTTCTATATCACAATGACGTTGTAATGTTTTTGTTTTGTTTTTTTTTTACTGTAAGATTGACTTTTTACCACTAGTAAAGTGTAACTGTGAATCCTATCCAGTCTCTTTCAATCAATATCCCACATACAGCAATGTGTAGTAAATTTGTACTTTTGAAATGGATATATGGCATACATAAGAAGTGCAGCCTTCTATTTCAATACAGTAACTGTCATCCAAACTGTTGCCATAGTTTACGTCACATTATATTGACAACATGACTTAGTATCTTGTTTGTGATCAATGACACAAGGACTTTTCATTCTGATGGCACTGATATATTCATTGACATAAATACTTACTTTTGAGAGATGAACTAAAGATTTTGAGTAAGTTACAGGCTTTTGCAGGTTATCCATTTTGTGGTGCTGTTTGTACGAATTGTTTTGAGAAATGCACATACTACTTTGCGAATATTAAGGATGATTCGAGAAATGCACCAAAGCGACAAAGCGAGAAAAACAGTTCACATTACTTTTTCTATTAAGTGCAATGAACTTTGAGTGAAATGAACTCATTTCATGTAATACATTTGACTGTTAGGTTTTACAGTGTGGGTGAATAATCCACTCCTTGATTTGCTTAATGAAAATATATTTTAAGATTGTTTTGGCAAACATGTTTCTAGTGCATTATTTTCAGTGTGTTTATTTAACGCAGAAAGTAATTTGTGTGCAATGTATCTGGTTGCTATGATATCCTCACACGCTTGCTGCTGCTCTATGTAGTCGTAAGTAAAATCACTTCAATATGGAGTTACACAGAGTGTGAATTTTAAGTTTACTATAGAAACGCTATGTGTTTAAAAGTGTATCTGACCAAATCAACCTCCTACAAATCTCAAATGTCAAGCTATGCCCATGGAGTAAAGGCTATTCACTCATTGCTGTTTAAGACAGAAAGAGCACGATCCACTGTCTGAACCGACATACAGTCAGCTGTGCTACTGATCTCCAAATGCTCCACTGAGTTTGTGTTTTTTATTGATTTCCTATAAAGCAGCATAGAGCTCTCAGGGACATGAGGAGTGGACGGGATGTCTGCAGGTGTTATCCAGGTTCTGATGGGGTTCAGCCTCAGAGGAGCACAATAGGACTAGGGAATCAAGCCTTATTATTATTGCGTTATTGTAGGAGTCTTACTAATCCTTCAGTGTAGGAACGCAGCTTAAGCAATCACAATAGCAGAGATGTTTTTGGCTGTAGTGTCCTGGCATGAGAATGAATCGCCTGACTTTTAGTTTGAATTACTTCATACAGAAGTAGTTTCTGTCTTTCCTAATTTATGTTTCCAAAGGATTGTCTTCCTTGTTGCTTTCGCTCTCGGCAAGCTCTTAAGTCTTAAGTGTTGGGAAACATGGTTCACACATTTTTTCTACTTTCAAGAGAAATAGTTTTTTTCCCCCCTAAAGGTTGAACCATTGATACCTGCACAATGCTTCAAGGGAAGCATTTGTGAAAATGAAAAGAGAATCATGCTGCGCTTTTGTCGGTGCGCACACTGAAAAAGACAGACAGAAATACTCTCTCCAAAAGAAAATCTGCAGCCATTATTACACGTGAGGAGTGCAGATAGCAAGTCCTCTGAGAAAATCTTTTCGTGGTGGCTTCTATCCACTCTGTGGCTCTATAGAAGAAGTGTTGAAAATGCTCTATTAATCAAAACACCGTGGACATTTTTAAAGAGGTGAAAGAGTCAAAGCCAAAAAGTTTCCTAGCCTTTCATCAGGGCTGGGACACATGCCCCCCATCAAAAAAGTGTCCCCATATTTTGATACTCTTCTACTATGGATATAAATTGTCATTACCTGCAGTACAGAGCCATTCACATTCAAATTATAGAAGACATTTACAAGTTTTGTTTCCTACTAGTGCTGTCAAAATTAACATGTTAACGCATGCGATTAATTTTTTCAGTTTAACGCAGGGGTGGAGCTAGGGTTGGCCACCCCACTCACAACTGCTGACAAGAATTGCATTTATTTATTGGTCTTTATGACCACATCAAATGGGAGACTTTTCAGACATACACTTCAACTATGCCTCAGTACCAGGCGCTAGTCAAAGAACTGTTGATCAGATGAGATGTTGTCAGGCCGTATGTCAGTAAAAGATGAATGTTCCTGTCCTGTCAGCCGTTATACTGTGCTCATAGCACGTGCTCTTCAAATGCATACACAAATGCAGCGGCGCGCTGTAAATTATTTCATATTAAAGTGCAAAAGAAACTGAGCAATGCAATCTTGTAGTTATGTCAGTGAAGTCATGAAGTTACCAAAAAGGTGATTAAAGCTGCCTTAAAACATGTGCGTTAGTGATGCGCGGATGGCGGTTATATCCGTGGGCGTTGCGGATAATCCGCGGATCGGGTGGGTCGGGTAATAAAAAAATGCATTCTGATTATTTGCAGGTGGGTCCGGGTGGATAAAAAAAAATCATAAATGATGCAAATATTAACTAAATTTTCTAAAATATGAACGTGTTTTAAATAGGCTACAGAAACTGAATAAACTGTAAATTAACATTAAAATTTATTCAACAAAACATTATTTAGTCAAGAGCAGTAATGGGATTTTTGTCTTTGTGTTTGATAACATTAATAACAGACGGCACAGCTTTTTAGGCTGCTGTCACAAGACCTATTTCACGGATCCAATACTGATACCCATGCGTTTTATTTTGCAACTGTTTACATTAACTTAAGACAAACCCGACAGTACTTCCTCAATTTGGTACTCTCAGTACGCGCTTTGGATGTGACTGTGAGCGCACGCGCCTCTGGAGAGCGAGAGTACCGAATGGCTTAAAAAGATGTGCAAATAAATACAATTTTCTGACGATGCAACAATGACCCTATTAGGCAAGTGACTATTCTGTCAACTGTCCCGAAACGTGAGCTAAAGTCTTCTATCGCAGAGTGCAGAAGCTCTAGATGCGTCGATGTGAAGCGAAAGTCAAAGAGAGAAGACGCGGTACAGCTGAATCACCTACGCTGTTTTCATCTGATGGTTTGTGTGGATTTATTTACTCATCTAACCTACACGCTATATTGAATAAAGGTTTTGCAGTAATTTCCCTCATTTTAAAGTCGAAAGCTGCGGGAATTAGTAATGCGATGTATGCGCAATCCCGCAACGAAATTCTGGATCTGATTAAACATAATTCTATTATACAGAGACTTGTGAAATAGATTTTCATGATTTTTTCAAAAACTGAGTTTATTTGTTTTTACATAAACCTGGAAATTGCTGTTCAATTACTTTTCCAGGTTTTCATGACCGTACGAACCCTAATGTGATGATCGGGTGTGGGTCGGGTGCGGTTATCTAAATCAGACAAAAATACAGGTGCGGGCAGTTGACGGGTGGATAATTTATTTGAAGCTGCGGATTCGGGTGACGTTTTAGCTCATCCGCGCATCACTAATGTGCGTGCATGTAAGTATTTGTTATATATGAGTCAAATTTAAGAACATGTCTCTGAAATGCAGTTGTTTTTCAAACTGTCCTGGTCTGTAGCAGCCCAGCACTGTCTCCCTCATCTAACACACCCGATTCAACTCGTCAGATCACCTTAGTTAGAGACTTTCAGATCGAACTGGTCAGAAAGAAAAGGGCAAGAGTTGTGAGAAAGAGAAAAAAATACGAGCGTGTCAGATCAGTCTCATGTTCAGCAGCTGCAGCTCTTAAAGCAGCCAAAATAACCTAATAACCCTGCTGTTGTGATGCCTGTTAATCAAAGAACAAAAGAAAAAAGAGCAAATCAATAACTTTTGTAGCTTTAAGGATTCATATATATGTAATTTCGAAGTGTGTGTTTGATAACTTTATTCAGTTTCTGTATATTTCCTGCTTGCTGAAGGGCACAGGTAAACATGACATTTAATGGGTTTATGTGAAGATTGTTTTAGGTTCACTTAAATTAGAAGCTGTTATTTTTTAAAGTGTAATAAATGTTCAATTTGATAGCTCTCAATTATACTTTAATGCTGAGGCTATAGTCAATAGTTACATATTAGGGAAAAAAAAAAAAAAAAACTTATTCCTAGAGTACCATCAGTAGTATTGGTATCATGTGATACTCGCCTTCAGTCATAAAAATTTTTTTTTATTAAATACATACTTTGTCTTTGTTGTTTCAATCAATTGACAACACTATTTCCTACAATTAATTGTTAAAAAATATGTAAATTGTTAATAAATAGGTAAATATCATCCTTGTACAGCACTCATTTTGTTCTGAGAATTTCGGTTTTTGATGTGAATCTTACTACACTAGACCGTATTTACTCATCTGGCTGTTTGACTGCATTTAATTCTGAGGAATAAAATTAAGTATTTATCTGACTATGAGAAGTTCGATATACAGGGGCTCTTGGGTTATAAATTTCTCGAGTGAGAGCACGTGTTAACCTCTCTTCCTCTGAGGCGGTTGAGGCAGTCAGCAGGGGCTGCTGGGCGGAGCAGTCCCAACCTACCGTGTTCCAGCCCCTCATTCTGGGGGCCTCACTTCTTGTACTCCGCAGAGTCTAGAGTCAGAGTGGCGCTCCCAGGCCAAAGGCTTCTAGTAGAAGGCGGGTCTGCGGACCGTCATTCTCACTGGATAGTCTTCGTCGTAAATGTCCTGACGCCTGAGGCCTATAGGACTTGTGAGGGCCAGAGCTTGGGAGGGTGTGGAGGGTGGGAGGGGTGGTGTTGGTGGTTTACACCGCATGACACGGTTGCCCGTCTATCATCAGTGCCCTCAGGAGGTCGGTCTGCCAACCTTGCTGTGTTCCAGGGCGCAGCGGTCTCCGGCGAGTGCTTCTCTCAGTTACCACCCGGAAACGTAGTGGTACTAAGAGGCTCGCTACCTCTATGGAGGTATCTAGAGCAGCTAGTACGGCCGTCCCCTGCTAGTCCGCTGCTTCAGGGCACTGAGCTAGCTGCTCTAGGTGCACCACAGGCCAGTCTCGCGAGACTGGTTCCCTTATGAGTTCACCTGGCGGTGTGGGAGGAACTGCCAAGTGTTCTTCATTGGGCCTGCCCCAAGCAGGCTGTGGTCTAGTCTTCCTAGCAGACAACGTGGGTCTGAGGGACGTCGTTTTCAATAGGAGACTTCAGCAATGAGAGTCCTGATGCTGTGGCTCAGGACCTCGGAGGACAGGCCCCTCTGGGGAAGAGAGGTTCACACCGCATTACACGGTGCCCGTCTCTCCTCAGTGCCCTCAGGAGGTCGGTCTGCCAACCCTGCGACGTTCCAGGGCACAGCGGTCTCCGGCGAGCGCTTCTCTCAGTTACCGCCCGGAAACATAGCGGTACTAAGAGGCTCGCTACCTCTACGGAGGTATCATGAGCCAGCTAGTTCGGTCGTTCCCCTGTCGGCGTGCAGAGCTTCAGGGCACGGACTAAGCCGTTCTGTGGCACCACCAGAGATCAGTCTGAGGACTGATTCCCTTAGTAGAGTAATTTTACAGCGTAGAGCAGAAGCTACTGCCAAATTTGTCTCGATGAGCTCCTGCTACTGTCGAAAGAGGATACAGGATTCCAGTTCGGTTCTAGGTGGCGCCTTGATTTACGGGGACCCACCCGTGCTTCTAGTGGGTCCGCGCAGGCTGCGGTATTTGAACAAGTGTTATCTCTTAAACAAGGAGGACATGAGTTGGTCCCTCAACACGAGACCTTACTACGGGTTATAACAGCGGTTACTTCATTGTTCCGAAGAAGGATTGGGGAGTTGCGTCTATTTGTAATCTGCGCTATGACCGCTCAGTCATGCGGACTGAAGTTCAGCACACTCGCATCAACAGGTAGTGTCCAGAACCAAGTCCGAGGACTCTGATGGGTCACGTCAATACTAAAGATGCAAATATCTCCATCCTTCCTCATCACAGGAATTTCCTGAGGTTCGTTTTTGGGGGCAAAAGTCTACCAATACTGGTTCTTCCTTAGGCCTTGCCCTCTCACCCCACACTTTCACGACTCAACCACATCGACAATTGGTTGATACTAGCTCAATCAGAGCAGATAGCGTTTCGGCATTGAGATGTCGTTCTCGCTCATATGAAAGAGCTGGGGTTAAGACTTAAGGAAGAAAAGTGTGCTTTCTCCAGTACAGAGAACCACTTATTTGGGCGTGGTGTGTGATTCGACCACGATGTAGGCATGTATAGCTCCTGCTCAGATCGAGTCGATCCTTGTCGCGAGAGTGAGAGAAGGCCGGTCCCTCACTGTCAAGCAGTTCCAGACTGCAGGGTCTGATGGCAGCCGCGTCCAACGTGATACCTATTGGCCTGCTGTACATGAGACCCCTACAGTGGTGGCACAAGAACAAGGGGTTTCTCCCCGAGGGGAAACCCGCTCTGCATGCTCAAGATCATGCGGCGATGCCTACGTGCCTTAGACATAAGGAGTAAGCTTGGTTCTTGTCTCAGGACCCGGTGCTGGGAGCTCCTTGCCGGCGCGTAATGCTAGCGATGGATGCGTCCCTCACCGGTTGGGGAGCGGTCATGAGTGGTGGACCAATATGAAGTGGCATATCAAATGTTCTGGAGATGATGGCATGTTTTGAGGTCTGAAACACCGTTCTACCAGACCTAAGAGGTCACCATGTGTTGCTGCGCACTGACAACACAGCTGTGGTCTCTTACATCAACCACCAGGGAGATCTGCGTTTGTGCCCCTTATACAAGCTGGCGCATCAGAGCCTTGTGTGGTCCCAGGGCAAACTCCTCTCACTCAGTTCACAGTTCACATTCCTGGGCATCTCAATATGGGAGCAGACATCCTGTCGAGGCAGGGGAGGCCGGGGAATGGATGCTTCACCCCGAGGTGGTGAAGCAGATATTGAGAATTTTTGGCCAGGCTCAGGTGGCCCTGTTTGCGGCTCAGATGACATCGCACTGTCCCCTCTGTTTCTGAGTCATCCAGCTCCACTGGGGCGGGATGCCATGGTACAGACGTGGCCGAAACTTCGTCTGTACGCCTTTCCCCCGATAGCTCTGCTCCCGGGAGTTCCGGAGAGAGCAAGAGAGTGCGCCAGGACGGGACCGTCTGTTGTTGTAATCCAGTTCTGGCCGGCCGAGGGGGTCTCGGCCCTGATTTCTATCCTCGACGGCGCCTAGGGGAGATTCCCCTCAGGAGAGATATCATCTCACAGGCGGAGGGCCACCCGCCCGGATGTGGAAAGGTGGGTGGGCCTATGAGGGGCGGAGCAAACTAATGACTCCGGTCCCCTCAACGAGGTTGTTGAGGACATCCTCCCTACAGAGCTCCCTCTATGAGAAACTAGTATCTTCTGTGGAGACCCGCCAGCCAGACCAGCTAACTTTCGTTTGTTCAGTTTGGAGTTCCGCAGGCCTGGTCTCATCAGGGTTGGACCCACTCAAACCTAGAGGTCTCGTGGCGGCCATTCGGTATACCAGCCTCATCGGTGGCCATTCAGGGGGAAGAAGACACCCTTACTTACCACGTTTCCTCTGCGGTGCAATGAGGTTGAGCGCCTGCGGCCAGAGAAGACCTTATGCTAAGTGGGTGGATCGGATGCTACCATAACTCGAGTCCTTGATTCACATATCTTTGGGGGTAAGCTGCAATCCCAGAAGTTGATTTGGATGGGGGGCTTGCCTCACTCTCTCACACTGCTGTGCGGTTCTTCCAAACTAGGCAGAGATTGGAGTGGTGGCGTGGGGATCCTCAATTCCTAGCGTTTCCGACGCCAGCTCGGTTCTTGAAGAGGAAGTCTCAGGTTAGTATGAAACTAGTCCTCGAGGGGGAAAGAGACGCTGCGTCTCGGTGGATACTTACGGCATCCCTGCAGCACTTGCCTCATTCATGAAGCTGATGCTGTCTCCCGCCGCCACATGCTTATAGCTTCCTGGTCATGAGCACCCGCCCGGACGTCCCGCTCCGCGATTGGGATAATTTCAATGTTATCAGAGCGTGGGCCGATGCGTTCCCGTAGCATTTCGACGCAGCGTCTCGTTCCCTCGAGGCACCATGGTTACATACGTAACCTGAGACATTCTTGCGGACAGGTGAGGTAGGGGATTTCTTCAACTCCGGGCCATCTGGACTTGATAAACGTTCACACAATGTCATTTCTAAATGGAGCATTTAATGGGGTGGTTGATTGCGATTTCACTTTGTTAACGTTAGTTAGTGTGTAATGTTGATGTTTGATCATAAACAATATCTGCAAAGTTACAACGCTGAAAGTTAAATGCACGGAGATATTATATTTTAAAATTCTGGCAGTTTAATGCCTACAAAATGACTGGTAATGGACTACAACGAGTTACTTCCCAGGTTTGTGACATAACAAACCCAGACACACCGCCCCAGGGGAACATGCAACGAAGGGGGCGAGGCCATACTGCACTGCTTTAGAGAAGAGGAAGAAAAAACTAGAGGTGCACGTAAAAATCTATCTTCTAACGGATATAATGCATTCACAAGTCAAATTCAAGTTTCCCCAAAAGCGCGGTCCTCATCATCACGTTCCCTGGATCTACACACACTATGCATCGCTCTCTCTCTCTCTCTCTTCTCTCTCTCTCTCTCTCTCTCTCTCTCTCTATCTCTCTCTCATTCAGCTCAGCTCCAACCATGAAACCGTCCATTTATACACTTATTTTCACATAGCTATAACAAGCGTTAAACATGGACACGCGTGCAGTTGCCATACTGTATTAAACCTTTAATCAGCTTTAAATAAAACCATACATTAAAAGCTAACAGAAGCAGTAGCATTTACAAAAACCAGCGTATCTAAAAGTATGAGACAACAACAATCAAAAACATACCATTAAGAGCCGCTATTTTCTGAGGGAGGGGCTTCATAAAAGCAGGAAAGGATCAGCGTGTTGATCGGAAAAGGGATAGAGCGGTGAAGAATAACGGTGAATTATGTGGGAAAATAAGTTTTTTTTTGTTGTTTTAACGAAGCATAACACCCATGTTAGACTGACCTATCATAAACACAATCAACTAGAAAGAAAACAAACAGTCAACCACCCCTTTAAAATAGATTCTGTAGTGGAAATGTCAATGATGGAATTTATATTTTTAACCTTTACGGAATATAGTAAATAATATTTAAATAATTAAATAAAAATTTCCTATTGAGCCGCTCAGTCATGCGACTGAAGTTCAGCACACTCGCACTCAACAGGTAGTGTCTCAGACCAAGTCCGAGGACTGATGTGTCATGATCAATCTAAAAGATGCACATATCTCCAACCTTCCTCATCAAAGGAAGTTCCTGAGGTTCGCTTTTGGGGGCAAAAGCCTTAATGCATCTGTTAGTGGAATGTTTCAATGATGGAATTTATATTTTTAACCTTTGTGGAATATAGTAAATAATAATTAAATAAATTAAAATTTCACACTTTTATCATTTGCACAATTTGACAATTACAGCTTGAAATAAAGCACAAAAAGTGATATTTACATTGATTTTTTTCACGTTTGTTCATGTTAAATTTTTAAGTATCACAATATTGATTTGATTATGTCATAGTTTAGATGATCATAATCTGAACTTTTTGTTAAAAGGAGACATTGGATGCAAAATTCACTTTTAACATGGTGTTTGCATATAAATGTATCTTAGCAGTGGAATAGAAAACAAACAAATTTCTAGTTGTCTTTGTAAAGAGATATGTAGCTTTGGAGCCACTGCTGTGATGCTGTACAAACACTTCCAGTGTGAAAACTCTCGCGAGTCTGCTGCTGCAGTGGCAATGAAGTTACGCTGATGCAAAGCTCAAGTTTGCGGTGTGAAACAGGTGAAACCTGACATCAGAGCCACTGAGGACGCAAGTGGATAAGTTTTGTTTTTGATTGTAATGTGCCACTGAATACACAAGAAATGGAAGAGAGGGGTGGGGTGAGCAGTAGCTCATTATCATTTAAAGAGACATGCATGGTTCATGCTCAGAGTTGTTTGATTATGGTTAGGCTAACTCTGCAGGAAAGTGGATTCGTGGGCCAGATTTTAAGGATCATGCCCTAAAGAATCATACCAACTTTTGGAAAATGGGCATCTGATGTACCCTTTAAAATGTTGTTGTAGGTCAAAAAACAAAATATGATAGATTTTAAAGACCTTTGAGAACAAGCGGTTTGGACAATGGATGGATGGATTATAATTTTTAAGATTGAAAGTTTGGGTTGGGACAAGGGTAAAACTTTATCTTTAATTATTATATCAGCTTTAGATTATATCATATATTTAAAATACCATTTGAAAAAATAAAATAAATACATAAATAAATAAATGATGATGATGAAATCTGGGCAAAATGTTTCTATGAAAGTTTTTTTTTTATGTTGTTTTCATCCAGTATGTGGAAAAATGAAAGTATTTTGGAAAATATTCTTTAATTTATCATTTAATATTTCGCATCTCCATTTTAATGGAATTACTAAAAGCAATTAAGCATACCCACCTACAGATGATTATAGTATGTCAGCAAAGCCACTGTACGCCTTTTTGAGTGACGCTGTGGTGGGTGTTTGTTCTTTATTGGTACCCTTAGCTTATATAATTTTTTTGCTGTATACCCAGTGTGAGTCCGTCAGTGTTGTTGATACGCTGCAGCTTGCAACGGCAATATAATAAAAGACATTGATGTTCAATAAATAATTGCATTTATATTAGTAATAAACACAATAAACAATCCATGCACTAAGTAATATAGATCATTAGCATAACCATAGCTGTTTATGGCTGCCAAGCACTGTAACCGTTTTAATAGCCTGGAGCAATGAGGAACATTAATAACTCTATTTGAGTGAAATAATGCTTGTAAAAACATTATCCTTTGCCTAATTATCCATCCTTTACCTATCTTCCTAGAATTTATTCCTGAACGTAGGTATGTTGTTCTAATCCCTTTTCCCTCCAAATTCATCCCAAAATGGAGTTTAGCTGTCTTCTCCCCGCACCAATAATCTATTGATTTTGCCCTGGTCTGACTTCAGGGAGGATTTTCTCGTTGAGATAATATAGTAGTGGTATCACCTGAAATCTCCTGCCACTGCTAAGGGGCCAAATCCTTATCTCTTCTGACAGGGAGTCTGACTTTGCCAACTCCGAGGAGGCTTGTCGCTCTCCTGACCTACCAAAGGTCTTAAATTTTGCTCACAGGATTTGTCACAGCGCTGGGGCTCACGTACAGTTCAGATAATAATGCAGCAACTTTGCAGTCTAATGGATATCTAACGGATACTGTTTGCACCCGAAAATGCTCTTAATAGGGGGAGACAACAGCCACTTAATGTGAAAGTGCTGTCAGCGCTAGCACACAATCAGAATTCGATTGCAATTCTTGTTTACTTTGAAACATTTGAGTATGCAGTAATCCTGGGATCCTGGGATGGTGTGTGACGTAGAGTTAAAGTGACATGACTTGTTGGACTCCATAAAGTACCTTTCAGCTGATGAATATTAATGAAGCTTCCTGTATAATGCTGCAGTGCATCCACCATGGATATCTCTGTAAAACAGGAGTGAGAACTGGAATCATCTATTACTAATGTGCTTGCTGTGCACCGGACAAAGAGAATTTCTAACGTGCTCCAGTCCTTCAACAAACACAGAGGTATCTGGAAGGTTCGCACTACCTTGTCCTGAGGTTTTGTTTTAAAACTGAGTCTGAGAGGAGTTCTACATTTCTTGTCATTATTTAGAAATCTAGATGTTATCTAGATGCTTCACTATGTTTGGTATGAATTCATGGAAACTGTCGGTTGGACAAATATGTGGTAAACACCATTTTCTTTGGAGCTGTTTTGCTGTGTAGATTGCAAGGTAATATTATTTCTCAAGTGTCCCCTTACACTCTGGGATTTTGTGTTTATTTCTAGGTAACCAGCCTGGTGCAAAACATCAATAAACATGTTTTATGGCATATATATCTGTATGAATCAGCGAGGCCGCGGACATTTTTCTGCATTATGATAAATGGAGTGAAAAAAGGGAGAGGGAGAAAGAGAGAGGATGTATTTTCTGCCAGACAGAGTTCAATGAATGTTCTTCAGAGCTGCTCATGGTAAATGAATCTCTGCATGAGGCTGATCTAACGCTGCAGTATTTTTGCTATGTATAGTGAGGACCAAAACCGACCAGGTCAGAGGTTAATTTCAGTTTTTAAATATAGATTTTTCTGTTCACCAGAATGCAAAGGAAAACCTGTGGATTTTTTTTTATTATTATTTTTTTTTTAAATACAGAAGAGATAAACAATGAAACTGCTGTTTAGTACCACGGCGTTTTAGTGCCACGTAAAGAAAAAAAATAAGATTACGAGAATAAAGTCGAAATATTTTGAGAATAAAGTCTAAATATTTTGAGAATAAAGTCGAAATATTACGAGAATAAAGTCAAAATATTTAGAGATTAAAGATTAAAGTTGTAGCGTCTGCGTAGGATCATGCATGATAGTTGGACTGTTTATGGCTTAAAAGACCCCTTTTAGCCTTTTGACATTTGCAAATAAATTACAGTTCTGGTCAGAGATGTTACTTGTATAGGGGTTGTAAATTGCCAAATGGTTCTTCGCCGTCAAGAAGATTCGAACCAGCCCCCACTATCATTCCCCAATCTGATTTCAAACACATTCCGCGAAGAGCTGTAAATGGCCAAACTAACACACACGCACACAAACTAACACACACACACATATAAAGACATTTCTTTATTTTAGACTTTAATTAATCAGTTATAATTGTATCTGTTATATGCATGTGTTGTGTGTACATTCCTGTGTTGGATTAGATGAGTTACCACTCGTTTTTTGTATTAGTTAAAGCCATAAAACACCTATATTCAGGTGTATGTGTGTATCTTTGGTTTAAACTATTCCAGATTATTGTTTCTTGGTATCAATGTCACACGTTCTTCATTGCTTAGGGGGGGGGGGGGGTACATGACGTTTACAGTATGTGATTGTAAGACATCCTATGCGACTCGCACGATATTTGGGTTAAAACTCGGAGGTCCAGACAGCCATAAGCATGAAAATGAGCCTAAAACAAGAGACCAAAGAAACTTCTCCCCGCTCACACCATGTCTTCTATTGGTCAGAACACACCGAATCGGAAACTCTCAAAAATCGATTAGCCCAAAATAAACTTGGCCTCAGAACAGAAAACTTCTTTCGTTTGAGGGGACAAAAACTTTTCAGGAATCTCAGACCTTCCTCTGAGGGTTTTATTTTCGGCAGTTTTTACTTCACGTAACGTTAGTCGCTTTGGACTTCTTCTTCAGAAGAACCAGAAGTAAAAACTTCCAGCTGACTCCTCACGAACTCATCAAAAGACCTCCGTTATCTACCGCATCCGGACCCTTGTTCAGCAATCGAAACCAATGCAAGTAAACGTTTACAATTATTTAGATGCGTGTTTAAATCTCAGCCCCTTTTAAGGCGATTATTGGATTCTTTGATGATTTTTCAGAGGCTGTGGTTAAGTGATGTGAAATACTGCCATTCTTTTGCTATTCTCTCTCTCTTCCTTACTTTCCTTCATTATGTATATATGTGTTGTGCTTAGTTTAGTTTTATGTTAGATATAGTTTCATTTTATTAAGTCCCTTATATTCACAACGAATTGTCTATGTTTACTGTTCACAGTTCCAAGTCACTGAATGTTTGAACACTGTGCTAATTGGTAAGAAAGTAATGCGGCACGGTACAAAGAAGGACAGTTTATTGTTCAGTGGCCAGAAAATAAATATTCCTTGAAATGATAAATGATTATATTGTCTGCTCGGTGGACGGACAGATCAAATAATTGTAATATTGATTCTGCTACAGTTAATTCGAAGATATAATCTAATATTTATTATGAATCATAACCAGTTATGATTCGTCATAAATATTCCCCTTTTTAGAGCTAATAAATAATAATAAACGTTACAAAGTTATAATATTTTGAGAGTAGGCCTATATTCTAGCCTTTTGCACATGAAAATGGCCCGGATTGGGAGCACCGGGAGATATTCCAAAGTCTCAGCTTTCAAAATCTGTCAGTTTTATAGCGAAATACAAACAATATATTACAATAATGAGTTTTTTTCATGCTCTTTAATGTGGCGTGACAGATCGCTGTATTCGCTTCAGTTTAAGCGGCACGTGAGTCTTTCCGATTACAATAATGAGACATTATTTTCATTATAAATTAAGCTATACTGTTTTTTCATGCGTTCTGATGTTCCTTCACTTTTATATCTTGCTATAAACTTGAAATAAAGAGGAAAAACACATTTATAATTTGTATTTCGTGATAAAACTGACAGAATTAGAAAGCTGAGCAGTGTTATATTAAAAGCAACAAAGCACAAAATTAATGCGATTACTAGGTGGCTGGCGCGCTACAAATAATAAATGGAAGACGTTAAATAATTATGCCCAATCATTTACTGTATTATACCATGAATAAAACAGCTTGTGAATAGTCACTTACATGTTATACCCTACAGGCTACCTCAGAGAAGAAAACAATATAACTTGTTAACGAGTTGCAGCCCACTTCAACTTTTAGAACGTTTTATTAATTAAATAGGCTACATGTGAGGAATAAAAGTTTGGACGCCACAGACGTTTTTGCATGAGTAGGTGGTGGAATTTTCACAAATTTGGAATTTTTGGTTCACATAAATACAGCGATCTGATCATTAAAGAGCTTAAAAAACACATTATTGTAAGACACATAATTTGTGTTTTGCTATAAAACTGATTTTGAAAGCTGAGACTTATATTAAATGTAGGCCTACCAAAAGCACAAAGCTTATTGCTATTGGGTGGCTGGCGCACTACAAATAACGAATGCAATGGAAGACATTAAATATTATTTCCAAGCATACTGTCCCCGCGAGTATGACACATGGTATGATTTCTGCTAATAATCCCACATATATTTGTAGTGTATTAAAAAAGGGTTAAATAAGAGAGCTACAGCGCCCCCCAAAAGAATGTTGATTGGGAGTTTGAGCTGATGTTAAGCTAAAAAGTTGTTCCTGTTCAGTCTGTTAATAAATATCATATTCTTGATATTAAAGCTGTTTCCGCGACGCACCTTAAAATTGATCTTCTCATCCAGTCAGATGATGCGGCCATCAATATTCAAAGCAATTCCGGTAACTTGGCAATTCTCCCGGTGCTCTCAATCTGGACCCATTTGCATGAGATTAAGGCTATCCTCTCACCATATTATACTTTAATTTCTATGATTTTACATTATCGGAAAACACTTTCGACTTATCTCGTAATATTGCGATTTTTTTCAAAACATTTAATCTTTATTCTCGAAACATTTTGACCTTTATTCTCGTAATATTTCGACTTATTTTCGAAATATTTAGACTTTATTCTCGTAATATTTGACTTTATTCTCCTAATATTTGACTTTATTCTCGAAATATTTTGACTTATTCCCGTAATTTCTATCTATTTTCTCTAAATATTACGACTTTAATCTCGAAATATTACGACTTTATTCTCTAATCTTAGATTTTGTATTTTTTACGTGGCACTAAAATGCCGTCGTAGTGTAGTTTAGCGTACAGGAAAGGGGAAAGGTTAAAAAACTAGTAATATTCTTTCCACTCTATCTCGAATGCGCTTAGGTTAAAATCGCTAAGTGTTCAGCCTGAGGTCAATTGCAAAACATCCAACCAGTGTCTGATTTAGTACAAATAAGAAAAGTCATAGAGGTTGAAAGCATGAGGGTGAGTAAATGATGACCACGTTTTCATTTTTGGGTGAACTGTCATTTAATCTGTAAGATGCACATTATGTGCATGATTTGAGCATCATGGGTAGTTTGTTAATCAAGGTGGCACCAAAAGGCAGTACTGCGGGCATCTAAGCGAGCTTGCAAGCCCGCTACATCAGACCGGGACATCTACATTGAGAAGACATTACAGAGGCAGCGTATATTTACTCTGCTGTCTGTCTGTGTGTGTGTGTGTGTGTGTTGTGTTAAATGTGCTTTTATGAGCGTCGCGCCGTCTGGAACTGTCTTTGAATTGCAGAAGTTTGTCAGTAAACCTGTCAGGGTTTAAATTTTCAGTTGAGGTGCTGTAATGGCTCACTGTGCACTCCATTTGACGATTTCAGCCATTTTATTTCCTCGTCCTATAGAGAGATGTTTCTGATCAGATAGGGCATCCATCATAAGAGAACACAGACAGTAGAGTGCCACCCGACACTGCACAAAAGCACTCAGCGGAGTTACGAGGCAAAAACGTGGCCGTTTTCCCACGTTTGCTGGTCTGCTGCCCGGTTTCTTTTTTTACATTTTTTTTTTTCATGAAACAAATCAAACAGATTCTCACCTGGATTGAGATCAGTCATCGCTGGAGTGTGAACTGAGAGTGTCTCAGTGGGGGAAATCACTGCAGGACTCCCTGCAGAAATAATCAATCTCCCTCAGCGCTTTTCCTATTATGCTCTTTTACAATGTCTTGAATTTGTTTTGGGGGTGTACTAGAACATGCTCTCATGCTTGGTGGTTTGAAAAACGCATTATTTTTTTACATAATTTACATTATTACAATACCTTTCTCCCCAGTCTGGCACAAACAGCTCGATTAGTTCCAGGTTTGATGAACGCCCGCCTTCTGAAAAATTAAATGTGATGTGATTGGTTAGCTATCCCAGTGCGTTGTGATTGGCGAACAGCTTAGACAGTGTTTCAGTACTGCCCCGCCCCTTGCCAAAGCAGCAAGTTCAGTTAAGGATGGAGTCAATATTGCCATATCAATTTGAGCCGGATTCAGACCCAGAGAATATTGAACAAGAGGATCGTGCAGAACCTTTGCACACACGGATATTGCAGGGACCTATTTGTGTGAGTGGTAAGTAGTGTTGTTGTTTTTTTTGGCTAAATCACGTTTTTAGACAGGATGTCAACAACCACTTAAAAATAACTGCATTTACTATGTATATGCTGCCTGGGAAACACTGGACTATGGTATAAATAAATTCAACTGTATAACAGTTTCACTGCAATTCATGTTATAATGTTAGAATTAAATAACAATAAAAATAATACATATGCACTTATCTGTACATAGTAAATGCAGTTATTCTATTCTTTGTACTAACTATAACATGCTGTGTCTGCACAGCCAATAGGGTTTTAAGTTAAACCAGCCAGCTGCTCTCAATTTGTCTCTCTCTTTAGTTTTACTCTGTTCTTCTCCATCTTCTTTCCTTCATTTCTTCCAATCTGTCTTCAGGCACATCTGACTGCTCAGAAGACCGTTTTTGATTGGAACTCTGCCCATTAAGCAGGAAGTCAGTTTATTATTTGTTGTACTAAAAGAGAATTGACTAGAAATCTTTAGAGTGGGTAATCAGGTCTCACATGCTCTTCTATCCAGCCGTGTTGAAGAACAACATTCATTTATCAGGCCTTTTTTTTTTTTTTGCTCTTGGCAACAGTTCAACCCTATGTGGTCTCTCACAGTCTGCCTGGCTTTACCCTGTCATATAGCAAATTCAGATGACCTTTTCACTTTAGCTTGACAGGTTGATGGATGGTCTTACAGGCACATTATGTCGAAAGCAGTGGCTATTATAACTTTTGTAAATTTTTAAGTTTGAGAAATAGCCAGTTTATATATTTTGCTTGGCTGCAATTAAGTCATTGTATTATGAAGTAACAATTAAAAAATGATAAAAAAATATATATTTTTTTATATTATTTAAGCACCTACTTTTTTTCTATCCATTAGACATTTGCTTTCTATATTTGAAGCATTTTTATCCCAAATAAAATGATGTACTAATGCTTGTACACTGTGTAAGGGAAACAGGTCAATTTAGCTCAAAGGGAATCATTTAAGATTTTAAAGGGAACTCCACCATTAATATGTAAGGGAATTAGGACAGAATCACTGTTTACGGCTGATCACTGAGACGGCCAGCGAGTCCGTGAACGAGCCGTATGACATCAATTCTGCAATGGATATTTATATCCAAAATATAGTGAAAACACTATTAATTAGCACATGTAACAAGATCGGCAGATTAAGACATTAACTTGTGAGCACAAAACACAAGATACTTCTCTTTACAATATAAATAAGGCTTTATTGGATAAATCTAAGACATATAAACTAATCTAACACACGCATTCACACACAAGTTGCAGAAAGAGAGAAAATAAAAAAACAATGAGTTTAAGAGAGTGGAAATGTGAAATCCCAAGTTTACAGCAATATGTGCAATTGCATAGATCTGAACAACCATCAATCACTTAATTAACCCTCGCACTGAGTTCCTCAATGAGGTTAAAATTTATATTAAATGCACCAGTTCAGTTAGAATCTGGAGGTACTTGCATTTCTGTGATGCGGGGTTCCCTTTCTTGTCTGGTTGCTGAAAGGGGTTTCCCGAGGTTGCTGATTGGCTGGAGGTTCAGTCTTGGGAAGCCAGTGATTGGGCGTTGGCTGGCGACGCGGAGCTGTGGTCTGCAGTTGAAGTTTAGACAGCACTTTTCGGAGATGCGGCGTTCGGCAAACTTAACTCAAAACACGAAACTCTCAACGGAAAATAAAACAAACTAAAGAAATAGAAATAGATGTAAAGTTTGATGAGACCAGGTGGCGTTTCTCCTCATGGTTTTGGAGGAGCTGGCGTGTAAGCCAGAGCACGCTCAAAACTAAAGAAGCATGATTAAAAGCATAGCTCAAAGCTATCCCTAAAAAGAGGAGAGTAAGAAGGGTGTTGAAGAAGAGAACCAAGAGAACCAAGAGCGAAGAGCTAGAGAGATGATTTGATGGTGTTTCTAGTATTTAAACCAGGCTGTTTAACACACCCCAAATGGTGTCTCGACCAATTGTAGCTCGGGGTGTTGCAATGTTTCTCCTTCCCATTCATAAATCAACTGTTATCTCATCATTCACATGATCTGCGTTTTTCCTGCTCTGGTAGAGTATACATTTTGGACATGATTTCTTATAATAAGAATATGATACATTTGACCAAGTATTGATTGGAAGAAACGTTTCAAGCATGAATTCTCAAACACACACATACTAAACATCAATAGCAATTCTTAAACTATTCAATAATTATTCAAAATACATACACAATAAATAATTAAGACCTGATAAGTCACATGTAGATTACCTACATGATATGGAGTTATGCATAGAAATGATTAGTTGCTCAGGTCCTTTTAGTGTCATTTAGGTGCATGGAAAGGCAGTTCCGTGCCATTCTGTGAATGTATGAAGACCAGAGATTAAGAGTTCTGTAAGGAATCTCTGAAAGTCTGTTCTTTGTCGTGAGGTGGGGGAAGTCAATTTACGAGGAGCTTGTTACTGTAGTTACTCTCGTGTGATAGTCATGCAGTCATCTCTTTTGACCATTATTCTTGATAAATTGCCCCAAAATTGACAGAGCTGAGTGGGCTCTCGATGGGCTGTGCGTGGGGTTAGATATGGATACGGTGGAGGAATGGAGACGGGCGAGCCCTTCTTCTTCCTCACGGACCAGATCAGCGCACAACTCGGTTCTTTCACCCGGTGAGAGGGCTAGACGCTAGCCTCTGTCTTCCCCGAGGAGGGAGTTGAGTGGCGGGGTCGATGAGCTCGCAGTTGCAACAGCATCAGTTACACAAGCATATTAACCTAATATTATAATGAGCGCTTTTACTGTGGAGCGGGGAGCTCGTGCAGTCAGCTATCGGGGAAAAGAGAGGGGGGTGATTGGCGCTTTACCCGCTGTTAACGATACGCTTTCGCGGGCAGCTCCGCGGAGGGTCATGCCTGTGATCTTGCGGTATGGTTCCGCTGCTGCTGAGGCAAGGCGGCGATTAAGATCAGGGGACGCCAACATGATCTGGCAGACGGGTTGGAGACGGGCTATCCCTATTCCAACGCGGCCTAGATCTAGCGCTCTCTCTCGAGGTTCGGAAGCGGTTTTTCTGTGGTTTCTTCCCTCTCTGAGTGAGAGCTCGCTGCTGCACCTATCTTTCTCCGAGGAGATTGATATTGTTTGTGTGAACCCGAGCGGGTCTGTGCTGCGAGGGGCAACGTGTGCATTAATCTTTTTCGATTTTTGAAATGGATCTTATCACACCAGACTGTGTTTACTTGTCTGGTTGTTTGGCTGCATTTGGTTCTGAGGAATAAAATGAAGTATTTGTCTTACTATGAAAAGTTAGATATACAGGAGCTCTTGGGAATAAATAAACAAATAAATAAATTTTCTCGAGTGAGAATGTGTTTACCTCTCTTCCTCTGAGGAGGTTGAGGTGGTCAACAGGGGCTGCTGGGTGGGAGCAGCCCCAACCAACCGTGTTCCAGCTCCTCATATAGGGAGCGTCACTTCTCGTACTCCTCAGAATTTAGAGTCAGAGCTACCGGGCCGAAGGCTTCTAGCGGAAGGCGGGATATGCGGGGTCGTCATTCCCACTGGTGAGTTTTCAGCGAAAACGTCCTGATCCTATGGCTCAGGACCTCGGAGGGCAGGCCCCTATGGGGAAGAGCGGTGTACACCTCATTAAACGGTGCCCGTCCCTCCTCAGTGCTCTCAGACGATCGATCAGGGCCCGGTGCTGGGAGCTCCTTGTCGCCGCGTAATGCTAGCGACGGACGAGTCCCTCACCGGTTGAGGAGCGTCGCGGTCTGAGTGGAGCGGCCACCATCTCACGTAGCACTTCAACTGCCTGGAGATGCTGCCTAGTCACATGATAAAGACAACTTTATGCCAGAACTAAGAAGGTCGCAAGTGTGGGTGCAAGACGATGAAACACAGCGGACCGGTCTCTTAAACCAGGGAGCGTTTGCGCCCAGTTAGCGACCCTTTACAGGGCAGGGCACCAGATCTTGTGTGTCAAGGGCCCAAACTCCTCTCGCTGGAGAGAGTTACAAGATCTAGGACATCTCAATAAAGGAGCAGACATCCTGTTGAGGCAGGGGCTGAGACGTGGGGAATGGAGACTTCACCCCAAGGTGGTGAAGCAGATATAGAGAGTTTATTGGCCAGACTCAGGTGGATATGTTTGTGACTCGAGAGAATAGCACTGTCCCCCTTTGTTCCTCTTGACTCATCCAGCTCCCTCGGACATCTGGACGCTCATTGGTACGCGGTGGCCGAAGGCTGTTTGTCTGTACATGCCTTTTCCCCCGAGTCGCTCTGCTCCGGGGGAGTTTGGCGAGGTGTGCAGGGACGGGGTCCAATACTACTGTACGTCAGCCCTTCTGGCCGGTGACCGATATGTGCTCGGTTCCTGATTATCCCTTCTGACGGCTCACAAATGAGGAGATTTCTGTCAGGAGGAATCTCATCTCACAGGCGGGAGGGACTATCTTCAACCCCAGGCATGGGCTGTGGAAGCGTGGGTTGGGGCACTGGGGAGGGGGAGGAGGGGGTACATCTCGTAGCTTCCGGTCTCTCAACTGAGAGTGTTGAGACCATCCTCCATTCCAGAGCTCCCTCTACGAGGAAACTGTACGCCCTGAAGTGGAAACTTTTCACTTCTTGGTGCGGAGACTGCCAGCTCGACCAATCTAACTGCCCGTTTGGTACAGTTCTGGAATTCCTGCAGGCCCGATTCTCCGCAGGGTTGACCCACTCCACCTTGAAAATCTACGTGTCGGTGGCCAGTCAGTGGGCAGACACCACCGTAGTTAACACGCTCCTCAAACGTCGTGCGGCGGGGGATGAGGCCTCCTGGCTCTGGCCAGAGAGAGAGAAGCTGATGCCTAAGGGCTGGATCGAGGATAGCTTTTTATCGCCGGCTAGTCACTCTGATATCCCCCTCCTTCTAGGGGGTCAGGCTCATCCGTTGAAGTGGCCTCGGGATGCTGAGGGGAGTGTCACCTAATGTAATTGGTCAGGTGCCTGACCTTGCATTCTCGCCCAACTCCTGAGCCTTCTCATCGCCTTTAGCTGATGCTCTTCCAAACTAGGCCAGGGATTTGTAAGTCGGGAGCCGAGTGGGCATACTTGTCCAAATGTTTTCCGACGCAGACTCGAGTCCTGAAGGGGACAAACGTATTCAGGTTCTACGCATAAACACATTGGTTCCCCCAAGGGGAATGAGACGCTGCGTTCCGGGCCATACATCCGGAATCCCTGTGAGCGCTTGATAAGTCCTAGAAGCTGACGCGGTTCCACCGCACGTGCGTTAGATATTCTTGGTCAACGTCACACGACCCTGTGTCTCGCCCATCTATTGGACTGATTTCTTATGTGAATTTGAGCATGGCCACGCTGGAGACGTTCCCAAAGCGTTTTCCGACGCAAGTGTCTAGTTGCCCTCGGGCAAAGGGAACCGCCATGGTTACAGTTCTAAGCATGGAGAGTTACTGTTGTTTTTGACATTATAGTACTAAAGCTAAACTGGTCAAGATTAAACATTCCTTTCGTTGTGTTGTTAGTTAGCCTATCAGTTCTAACACTTTAGCCTACTTAGCTCTCAACATACATAGTTAGAACAAGGTACCACTGCAACAGCACCTGCGGCAGGGACAATGCTGGCTTTTTGTGGGCACAGTGGGCTAGGGCCAGCCCACACCAAACCTAAACAGGCCCAGTGTGGGCTTACCCAGGTGAGGCCCACAGCTGTGGGCTCAACGTGGGCTCTCTGTGAGCAGTAGTGATGCAAAGTCCAATTCATTTCCGCAAACCGGTTCTTTTCAGACAGATCGGCTCATTGAACCGGTTCAAAAAAGCCGATTAATCGGTTCCTGACGTCATCAAGCAATAATGTCTCTAAGCATTTATTTTCTAACAACTACATGCCATGTTGTGTCAATGAAAAATTCAAATAAGTAATTTGTGTCAACACATATTGAAACATTCAAAAAAATAAAGTTATTTGTGTGAAAGCAAATAGCTGATTATTGCCATATAATTCACTTAAGTTAATGGAGTATGTGGTCACAGTTCCATTCACGGATTCTCCGATACGACTGACTGACCAATCAAGCCTACAACTTGGATAAGATTCCTAAAAACAGCACACATTACAGACATTGATGCACAAAACGCGGATATGTTCTACATGTCTAAAGTATAAATAAAAAAATTAACCAGTCTTATAAACTCCTTGATTTGCTTCAAGAGAAGCTTTTAAATATGATTGTAGCAATGCCCAATAAGAACTATTGGGAGAACTTGTTTGAGAGAAAGGTTTTGCAGGTTTAATTAAAATGTAAATTATTACTTGTCATAATTATTGTCATTAATAAGCATATTTACCAGTACGACAAACTCAGGCTCGCACCCGTACACTTCAAACTCACTTATTCAGAATCGTCCTGGTATACTCTGCAAACTTCACCACGGCTCATTCGGTTCTTGAGTCCTCGGTAATCCTCGGCAAACTTTGACAGTTGGTGATTGACCGGCTCATTCGGTTTTTTGCGTTGTTGTGCTATGCGGCTGTGCGTCTTGAGTCATCAACCCAGAACTAAAGTTTGATTCAGTTCGATTGTGAACGGCTCACAGGTTACTGTCCTGAGAACAGGCGATCAAAGAACGATTTTTTTTTCTTTCAAGAACGAACATCACGCAGTGAACGCAGACCAATATGGGACCTGCCCATACATATCCAATGATGGCCCTAGGTGGCAGAAATGTAAATGCCAACTAGGAGACTACAAACAAACATGACTGGCCATTTCATATAGGCCAGAGATTCTCAAATCTGGCTCACAAGATCCACTTTCCTGCAGAGTTTAGTTCTACCCTAATCAAACACACCTGAGTCTGCTAATCAATGTCTTCAGGATCATTAGAAAGAAATCCCGTTCGGCTGCATTTGATCAAAGTTGGAGCTAAAGTTTGCAGGAAAGTGGATCTCACAAGCCATATTTGAGGTGTAACAGACATGAGCCTGTTAATAAGAATTTTGTGGGCAGTTTTATTCCTTACCACTAGGGGTGCTAGGGTGTTTCCTTAAGTAAAGCCATGTGGGTATAGGGAGTTAGCAATAACAAGTAGCCAGCATGGCTCACCTGCTGAGCACATTGTGCTCTGTCCTGGTTGCGAAATGTGTCATTTCAAGCCCAGTCTAAAGTAAGGGGTTGTTGTTTTTTTGCAGAGATGTTACATGTATGTATGGGTTATGTTTGGATTGATGCTAAGAGTTTAAGACAGTGTATTTGTATGTATTTTAGAAGGACTCTTTATTGGTGAGGTTACCACATCATGGTCCAGTTTAAATATGGATTTAAAGTTCTTTTTGACATGATACCATAGTTTGGACTATTTTTGACTGTTCCTGGTTAGGAAGAATCTGATGTTTGAGAGCTGTAGTGTGTTGATGACATCTAAGCAAAGGAGAGAGATCTCGGAGTATTTAAATGATGCGTAATCAGTAACATCAGATAGAACGCGCAGGGTGTTTGGACATTGATGCATTACAGATCAGACTTTCGCACACATCAACTTTCACATGACGAAATCCTACAATCTTACATTTGTTTTTTGTACTTTTTCACAATACAGACATTAGTTATGTGGTGACTGCATCCATTTCCGACGTGAATATAAAGTGAACGTTTTTACCAAAGACTATGATAGTAGCTGAAAGTACATTGAAGTTCACAAACGAATCAGTGTGATTGCTTTAGATCAGGAGAGGATGCCATCACCCGAGGTTCGCTGCGACGATCTACCTTCCTGCAGAGTGCAGGTCCAACCCTGATCAAACACAACTGAACCAATTAATTAGGATCGGAAGGAGCCTATTACAATTGATAATTGTTTGATCAGGGTTGGAACTGAACTCTGCAGGAAGTTAGGCCAGTGTTGGGCACCCATGTTGTAGATTAATAGCGTGGGCACTCTGGGGGCTAAGTAAGGGCTGCCCGCTGGGGGACCTTAGGCTAGCCCTAAGTGAAAGTAAAGGGCCATCGCAGGCTTGTTTGCAGGGTAGCATGACGGGCGGAAGCCTCTGCCAGCCTTTTACTGCATTTAATTTACCTTGGAAGTTGGCTGTTGGAACTGTAGCCATTGTTAGCAATACTATAAAAACCCATACATTTTATTTTGCGCATATAATACCAAAGCATCATGTCCACAGAAAGTGTTTGGATCGTACTGTGCATGCCACTGAGTTAAGACACATACAAACAGACTTATAGTTTCCTTATCGGAACTCTGACTTGAAGGGGTGTTCTTTTGTATGTTGTTTAAGATTGATGCCACAAAAGGAATTATACAAATTACTCAATATAATAATTTAAATTGTTTTTCATTCATTTGGCACACTTGGCACAGCAAATGGCTATAGGATATGCTGAAGACACCTTCATGCACACTCAAGAGATGGTGCAGTGGTGCATGATTATGCCGCTGACCTTTGTCTAGTGAGTGCTGGGTATAGTACAGCAGTTAAGCAAGACTTCTTACTCTTTGTCTGCACATTCACATTCACCTGGATGACACTAACTGTTTTCATATGTCGACAGCTGATTCAGCCTAAGCTGGACAGAGCAACAAGAGGGCTCATTTCTGCCACAAGCAAATCATAAACTAGTATGTTCAACTGGTTTGGATGCCAAGGGAAGTATGGGAGTTTAATGCTTGTCTGAAGAAAATTGACTTATTTCATTTCCATTATATGAGCAATTTGCATGCAAGAGTTTCACTGGCAGACACTTGCTAGATTCCAACTCTTCAGAAGCCACAGATGAGAGAAAACTTGATGAGAAATCCATTGCTTTCTCTCCAAAGTCTCTAGACTTGATGCTATAGTTCTCCTCAAATCTGGTGATAACATCACAGTTAACTGTGGTGTAAAATAAAGCTATATTGTACCCTAAATTAGTCTGAAAATTAGTGATACAGTTATATGTGTATACTACAGCCACAATCTTCAAAAGGAGTATCTCATCCACATAGTCTGCCTTGATGTTCATAAAAACAGCATTTGAAGCCTTTTTACACTTCAACAGTTTCCCTCTACCAAGGCAGTGGTTGACAAGACTATATCAAGAAAAAAATAAAAGTAGTTGCTGCATCTCAGTCTGGAAAATAATGAGCTACTGTTCTTCCTATCAGCAAGAATCTGTCAGCCAGCTCAGATCGCTGTCACTCACTCATCAGAGAGAACTTGTGGTTTGTTCATAGGGTCTTGTCCTTGGGGGTACACACATTCTGTCTGTATTCGGCTGATTTATGTTTCTCTTTCTTGGTGCACAGGTCTCAAGTGAGGGCAGAGGACAGGGTCTGTCCCCTCAGTCACGGCCCATCAGTTTTTAATATTTAACACAATGCTCTGTTTACTTACACTGAGCTCCTATGAAAGGCCTCTGAAATTCATATGATAGAGGGGGAATGAGATGGCACGCACATTGAAGATTAGCCTTGGTTAGAACTGGAGGACATCTTCTAATGCTGCAAGGGCTAATAGAATCACAACATTTGTGCATTTTACTGTTGTTCTAGGTGAGGACATGTGCATGTTGGTTTGATAGTGGAAAGCTGTGTGTTCATTTCAGCCATATTTAGCCTCCCCATTAAAATTTTTCAGATAAAATCAACTTCCAATTTGTATGGTTTCCTATTTATTATTTTATTATTATTAATTATATTATATTATTATTATGATTATACCTACCCAGGCTCACTTGTAGATATGTACTTCCTACATTCTTGCAAAACTCTAAAAACTTACCTATACTTACAAATAGAGTTGCGAAGGGGTGGAAATTTCCGGTAACTTTCCAAAAATCCCTGGAATATTCCAAAAAATCCTGGAAAGTTTCCAAAATTTACTTGAAATTGTCCACCTTTTTGCAACCCTACATACAAATCACTGCAGTTTCCAGTTTCCAAGTCCCTGCACGGTATTATGTTATGACTTCAAAACTATTTGCAACACGACTGCAGAGTTGAAAACGATGCTTTTGAACGTTAGCCTCCATATCACTTCATATGTATGGTTTTCTAACACAGTCATGTTTTTTTGGTAGCTGACTGATACTGTGTTGCACTTATGAGGTAAGCACTCCATACACATCCTGTGAAACTATGGTTTGACAAAACAGTTCAAACATGCATAGAGGGTTAAAATAGCATGGTTGCATCTGCGAATTAGTTTTTATATCACTTTTGCTATTATTAACATTATCGAGTAGGTTTAGGGTTGGGTTTGGTCTAGGGGGTATGCTATTTTCCAACACTATAGAGCAGGGAGTTGGGCAAAACTCAATTGCTGGAAGGCCGGAGCCCTGCAGAGTTTTTTTCCAACACACATACCATGTATTTTTCAAATAAGCCTGAAGGACCTGATTAGTGGGTTTTTTTCATGATGAGTTTAATTAGGGTTGAATCTAAACTCTGCAGGGCTCTGGCCCTCCAGGAATTTAGTTTGACACCCATGCTATAGAGCATTAACTGTTTAGTGACTCTCCCTGGACATTTGAATTCTGAACTGCCACAATACATACCTGAAGCAACAATAAAAACACCGCAATATGTGCCTGTATCAATGTAATAAAAATGTGACTATGGTCACATATTGAATGCTCATTTTAGCACCACTCACTGGACATTTCACTTTGAAACTGCCATGAAATGTGCAATAAGGTACGTAATATCTGTGTTGCAAAAACATTGCCCCAAGCATGTATTTTCAGTAAGATTAGGGATATATTACACAGTTAGTTATGGTGCTTGAATATCTTTTGCTAAGCAGCGTTCCAAAAGTACGGGTTACATCACTTTGTGAATTAATGGTTGCAGGCGACTGGCTGTCTCCCAGATTGCATACTCTCTAAGTAACTCTTTTGAATAAGTAATTACTTAGTGATCATTAGTCTAAATATATGTAGTATGACTGTAATCCGGACATATTACATTCATCATTTTGTCATTGTCATGTGACTTACCACCGCATGTGACCTCTCCCGTGGCTTCATAGGATAGTAGAGTGCCCATCAGATGTGCAGAATCTCGATGGAAATAGTAGGTCATCTGGGAATTTTTGCCTACTGTTTTATGAATGCTGTGATTTTGGACATACTACTGTTTACATACTATTTTTATAAATATAAGTAGTTAATTTTGGATGCAGCCATTATCTTTATGAGAGAATCATTGAGTCATTCATTCAAACTGATTCGATCAAAAACTGATTCATTCAGGAATTAAATGTTGTTATAAGTGTTTATAAGGCGGCCTATTGAATCATTCATTCAACCAATTTGTTAAGAATTGCTGTTTCATTTAAAACAAAAAAGTGACTGTCTTTTAAGTGAGTCATTGAATCATTAATTCAACTGATGTGTTCAGAAATGCTGATTCATTCAGGAATAAAACATCACCTTCTGTGTGTTGCTTGGTGATGAAACCGTTTACTCAGTTTTGGCTTAGTTTGGAATAGTAAAAATATACAAAGTAACTGGCAATATTGCTAAAATTGCTAAAAAGTTACTTAATATTAACTTTGAAATAAAATAAACCTAAACAAAATTGATAGCCAATTGATGTAACTAAATTAATGAGATATAGGGCTAGGTGACATTTTTCGTCAGTATATAAATACATTTCTCTTGGTTAAAAGTTACTTAGATCTTAAGGGAACATGATGTACATGACAAATGGACATCTATAACTTATAACAGTCGGCCTCTGGCTTTTTCTTCAGTCCAGAGTATAGCACCTGCTTCTGCACTGCAAATATTCCCCAAGACTTGCACTTCTAACTGAAGAACATGTGCTTCTGCAGCACTGCTACAGTACTTGCTTTGCATTTGATATGCTGGATTAGGCTGCGATCCATTAAATTCCAGCCATGACAGAGCTATGTGAAAAAGGTGATACGCGTCTTCAGCTGAAGGACTCATGATGAAGGACTCTCCGGCTCTCTGAGAGTGTCATGAGAGACAATGATGGGGCAGATGGAGGAGGGTTTTACACTCATTGTGTATCCAAAGCAACAGACACTCTTTCTCACTGTGCCTCTGGCAGACATATCCGGGACTAGCATTCAGACTTTGCGCGTGTTTGTCTGTATGTGTGTGTGTGTGCGTAGGTGGCTGTGTAGGTGGGCTGGTGCAAAGTGCAGCGGTCAACTTCCATCGAACCAGTAAGTCAGGAGGAAAAAACCTGACGTTCCCACGAGAGCGTTTTATAATGTATCCTGCACCTCAATAAGAACATGTGCTTGTATTTTTAAGGCCTAAAGTCACTTCAAGAGGGCAGACAGAAAGTTCACAGGAGAGCAGGAAACAATTTCAGACAGACGGCATTTCTCCTGTGGCATTTCTTTTGCGAATGCAGGCAGCAACAACTAACCTCAGTATCTAAATTAGAGATTTAACTTTTTATGTTGTATACAGTGGCCCTCTACTTAATCTTTTAGGGGTTTACATTAATGACATTTGCTTTTAGAATTATGTAGTTGATATACAAATGTACATTCTTAGTTGAATAGACCATAGATAGATAGATATTTTATTATTATTTTAACATTATATGTAATATAACGTTTTCCATATATGTGACCCTGGACCACAAAACCAGTCATAAGGGTAAATTTTTCATTTATGTTTGGTTTGTTAGGATAGGACAATATTTGGCCGAGATACAACTATTTGAAAATCTGGAATCTAAGGGTGCAAAAAAATCTAAATATTGAGAAAATCGCATTTAAAGTTGTCCAAATGAAGTTCTTAGCAATGCATATTACTAATCAAAAATTAAATTGATATATTTATAGTAGGAAATTTACAAAATATCTTGATGGAATATGATCTTCACTTAATATCCTAATAATAATTTTGACCCATACATGTTATTTTTGGCTATTGCTACTACAATATACCCCCCATTCGACTGATACGGTTTTGTGGTCCAAGGTCACATATAACAATATCTTACTGCACTTGTCAGCTAAACTCATGAAATTCATAATATGGTCTTTATACTCCAATATTTGAACTTGCCACCTTTCAAACTTGCTGTTTTCAAAATGCTAAGTAATTAAGGTAAATATAAGAGAAGAAATGCACCAAAATATGGAATTTAGACAACTCAACACTTACTGACATTAAAGGGGTCATATGATGCTGCTAAAAAGAACATTATTTTGTGTATTTTGTGTAACAGAATATGTTGACATGTTTTAATTTTCAAAAAACACATTATTTTCCACAACTGTACATTATTGTTTCTCCTCTGTGCCCCGCCTTTTTGAAACGCGTCGATTTTTACAAAGCTAATTGGTCTGAAAAAGCGAGGTGTGCTGTGATTGGCCAGCTATCCAGTGCATTGTGATTGGCCGAATACCTCAAGCGTGTGACGGAAATGTTACGCCCCTCACCATACTGTGATGCCGTGTCCCGGCGTGACGAGATAAAACCAATAAAACCCATTACAAATGTGGCATTTGTTGCATCCAATGGGGACATAATAACGGATTATAATGACATATACTGTATTTTTACGCATTGCGTTGCAAGCTAACAATCCGCACGCGTAACATCAGCCAGTTGCTTTGGATCGTAGAAATTACCAAAAGTGCGACGCTACACTGCCCAAAACCGCGTTTGAATCATCTGGCAAATCCTTTAAATGGAAACGGACTTGCAGACTGTGATTCAGAACTGCCTCGCATTCGTTAATAGTCACTCTCCCCGGATCAGCTAACAGTCTCCATAAAATATTCTGCAACCGACCATCTGGAATTTGGGTTAACTGTCTGGAACGTGTTGTCAATACAACTTAACCACGATTTTGTAATCGTGTCCTCTTTTTGGAAACCAACACAAGTAACACTTTTCAGATATCTCAATTTCATCACAAGAAAAAACACGGCGGCCTATCCTGACGGAAGAGAACGGGCGCGCCGCGGATCTCGGACGAAAAGGAGGCGGCAACTACATTTGACGACCCTGGGCTGGACTCCGCTTTATCCACAGTGAAAGCCGATCCGGCGATCCCACAGCACTAAGTTGATGTATTCCCTCAGCGACCAGCACAGATCATCTCTAGGCATGACGAAGCCAATATCGTCCTCTTTTGGAAGACCAAAAAAGTAGTTTAGCTTTCACAAAGCAGCCACAGCGTCTTCACACATGGTGCAGCAGCGGCATAGCTGCAAACTTTCACCAATCGTGAGGTTATCGTAATTGGGGGCGTGTAGAATGATCCCGTTTAGTTAGGCTTGGTTAACTCTTAACTTTTATAAAGAATATCTCTTTGGATTTGAGACTTTAGTCTTTGCAACTTCTTTATGCACCAAGAGCTTGTAACACTCCAAAGAGAAAGGAAAAATTGAAATCGCATCATATGACCCCTTTAACATTGTAAAATTCTGACTTTAAAACCCAGTGTTGATGCACAGTGAACTTTTCCCCTGTATTGTCCTTTCCATTTTTTTATATAACCATACACTGCTGGCTCCATGGCAACCGGTGTGAATGGCTGCATGGTGTGAATTAAGTCTGAAGTCATTATGAAAGAAATTTATAGAGAAATGTTGTTTGGTTGCGCGGAGTACGACGAGCCGGGAAGGAAAGAAAAAGCCAACAAATGCTGGAAGCCCTCGGTCTCATTCTGTCTCGTCGTCTTCTAAGACTGCTGTCAGATGAGTGCAGATGGGTCCAGGTTTTGCCATCTGTTGAGGGACATAGGTGTGCATGAAAAAAAAACATTAATTAGAAAATAATAGTAAAAAAATATATATTGGAGAGTTGCTTGAGTGGGAAGCACTGATTTAAACAGTGACTTTAACTCACTCCGTAGAATGCCTTTACTATTTAACTTGAAATGCTTGTTGTCAGAATGTGCCTAGATGATGACAGTTCTTCATGCAGTGAAATTGGCTGTTGTGACATGGAAATGCAAATGTGCTTGCGTGATTTGCATTTAGAAAAAGTCCATCTCAGCAGATGATTAGAGAAGATTCATTTCATTACGGCACTTTCTTAGAGAGTGGTGTCTTTTAATAGGCAGGTTTCAGAGAGACGTGGCAATGTTTGCTTTTCCAAATGGAAGTCTGATCAGGAATAGCTTATCTCTGGACTATTAGAAACTATTTCTGATCTACAGAAAATCATCAGGGTTTGGAAGGTTTCTTTTATGAATTATCTTCTGCCATGTATGTTGTGACATAAATGTAACTCCCTGGTGAAAAATAAGAGTGTACACTATAAAGAAAAGTAAAAATATTTTTAAAATGCAGTTTAAAACACATAAGCTGAGTTTGTGAGTTTTTGGAAAAACTCAACAATTTAAATATAATGAGTCCAAAAGATGCTGTGTGGTAACCATCAAGTAAAAAAAATTCCTTCCATTGTATCATATATACAGTGGGGAAAAAAAGTATTTAGTCAGCCACCAATTGTGCAAGTTCTCCCACTTAAAAAGATGAGAGAGGCCTGTAATTTTCATCATAGGTATACCTCAACTATGAGAGAAAAATGAGAAAAAAAATCCAGAAAACACATTGTAGGATTTTTAAAATAATTTATTTGCAAATTATGGTGGAAAAAAAGTATTTGGTCAATAAAAAAATTTCATCTCAATACTTTATATACCCTTTGTTGGCAATGACAGAGGTCAAACTTTTTCTGTAAGTCTTCACAAGGTTTTCACACACTGTTTCTGGTATTTTGGCCCATTCCTCCATGCAGATCTCCTCTAGAGCAGTAATGTTTTGGGGCTGTCGCTGGGCAACACGGATTTTCAACTCCTCCCAAGATTTTCTATGGGGTTGCGATCTGGAGACTGGCTAGGCCACTCCAATACCTTGAAATGCTTCTTACGAAGCCACCTTCGTTGCCCGGGCGGTGTGTTTGGGATCATTGTCATGCTGAAAGACCCAGCCACGTTTCATCTTCAATGCCCTTGCTTTTTTCACTCAAAATCTCACGATACATGGCCCCATTCATTTTTCGTTTACACGGATCAGTCGTCCTGTCCCTTTGCAGAAAAACAGCCCCAAGCATGATGTTTCCACCCCCACGCTTCACAGTAGGTATGGTGTTCTTTACATGCAACTCAGCATTCTTTCTCCTCCAAAAATTTTTACCAAAAAGTTATATTTTGGTTTCATCTGACCATATGACATTCTCCCAATCCTCTTTTGGATCATCCAAATGCTCTCTAGCAAATTTCAGATGGGCCTGGACATGTACTGGTTTAAGCAGGGGTACACGTCTGGCACTGCAGGATTTGAGTCCCGGGCGGCGCAGTGTGTTACTGATGGTAGCCTTTGTTTCTTTGGTCCCATCTCTCTGCAGGTCATTCACTAGGTCCCCCCGTGTGGTTCTGTGATTTTTGCTCACAGTTCTTGTGATTATTTTGACCCCTCGGGGTGAGATCTTGCGTGGAGCCCCCGATCGAGGGAGATTATCAGTGGTCTTGTATGTCTTCCATTTTCTAATAATTGCTCCCACAGTTGATTTCTTCACACCAAGCTGCTTACCTATTGCAGATTCAGTCTTCACAGCCTGCTGCAGGTCTACAATTTTGTTTCTGATGTCCTTTGACAGCTCTTTGGTCTTGGCCCTGGTGGAGTTTGGAGTGTGACTGTTTGAGTTTGTGGACAGGTGTCTTTTATACTGATATACTTTTTCAAACAGATGCCATTAATACAGGTAGTGAGTGGAGGACAGAGGAGCCTCTTAAGAAGAAGTTACAGGTCTGTGAGAGCCAGAAATCTTGCTTGTTTGTAGGTGACCAAATACTTATTTTACCGAGGAATTTACCAATTAATTCTTTAAAAATCCTACAATATGATTTTCTGGATTTTTTTTTCTCATTTTGTCTCTCATAGTTGAGGTATACCTATGATGAAAATTACAAGGGCCTCTCTCTCTTTTTAAGTGGGAGAACTTGCACAATTGGTGGCTGACTAAATACTTTTTTGCCCCACTGTACATAGTTTTGTTATTTAATTTCATGTCACCAAAATGACTCGTGAGCGTGCTCTATCTCCCTAGTGTAGTGAGGCTCAGAGGAAAAAACTCAACAAAAAATATCGTCAGTTTCTCTTAATTTTAATAACTTAAAATGATCTTTGCATATTAATCTGGGAAATGAGAAAGTAATAAAGTAAAAAGAAGAAATAAGTTTGAAATAAAACAGTCCTGCTGTAACTGTTAATTGTTGTGCAGGCTGACATGTTAATTAGCAAGGATTTTTTTTCTGCCTTTGTTTATATGTAATGCTACTCACTATTCAAATGCTGGTGAGAAAATTAGCAGCTTTCATGACATTGTAACAAAATACCCACAAATATGCCTCTCTCCTCATGAATATTTCTGGTAAGATTTGTATGTTGATAAGTTCAGTTACGTGACTGACATCTCAGATCACAGTATCAACAGAGAATATGCAAAAATGAAGGGAAAAGTAGCCTGATTTATTCCCCTCTCTTGCGCACACACACACACAGTGGCTCCTCGGCTTCCAATAGACTTGGCTTAAAGAGGAGGGCTGTAAAGGTCAGTCGCCATTAATGAGCTAAGTCTAGCCTATTGTCTCCCAACACCGGGGTATTCATCTTCCAGATGAAATACTGTGTAGCCGAGAGACAAATATTACGTACTTTCCAGATTCACCTTTGTGTTTAAATTAACAGCAACATTCCACAAGTAGATTCCCAACATGCCTACTTATTTCCAAGGCCAGTTGCAGCAGGTGACTATTTAGCATTAATCAAACACCTGTAGTTTACACAATTAAAATCTGAATGCAGAACTCTGCGGTTGGCTATACAGTGTTCTTATATTCTGTTCATTCTTTTCTTTCTCTAAATGCACATTGAATGTTTTTGCTACCAATTATATGCTAAGGTTAAGTAATTTTGTGTTTTCCGCATTCATCTTTCGATTTATACATGTGTTTCTATGCAGAGGCGTAAAAGTAATCTAAAAATCTCAGGGCCAACCTATTGCTTTCATTGCACCATGATACTAACCCTTAGAAAACACTATACTAATTCCATTTCCCTATCTCTCGTTCACGAAGAGGGAGCTTTAACCACACACAAAATACAAAACATCCTTTCCCATTCCAGGGCCCTGCTCTTTACCTCGGCATGGTGACATCTTGTGTAAATTCTCTGTTGTTCTTTCTGACTGGTCCTGTTATTCGTCACTCAAATTCATTTGCGAGCCCTGAGGGGTGTGTGTGTGTGTGTGTGTGTGTGTGTGTGTGTGTTGTGTGTGTGTGTGTGTGTGTGTGTGTGTGTGCTTTTAGGGAAGGTTGATGTGAGTGCGCACATGCGAGGATGCGTGTGCGCTGATGGAACGAGACAGGGCTTGTTGCCGTCTCAGTCGGCAGTGCTCGCTTCCTCTCATTCCCTAATCCCTCAGTGTTACAGTCATCTCTGAGCAACAAGCCCCTCAGAACTGTCAATATCCAGACCAGAAAATCTCACTTCTTGATCTCTGCTCTCCTACTGCCATAGACAGACTTATAAGCCCTGCCGATGTGCTTAGCATGAAGATACGCTACCTGCCACTCAACCCCACCAAGCTTGATGCAAGATGCTATTTCAGGGCTTGGGGGACAAACAGCAATGTGTAGAAAATGGTAGCCTATGTTCTAAAGATGAACAGAAAGTTGGTTTAAAAATGGCTTAAAACGGCTTCCATTTGTGCAAAATATTTCTGATTCTGATATAACCTTTTTTTTGTATTGCGTAATATTTGAATGCATTGCTATATGGGATTTTAACAACAAAGTTTTGTCTTGATGGTCAGTTAAGTGTCCAGTGCAAATTTGTTGATGGCCCTTTTCTTAAATATAAAAGCAGCTACAATATCTTTATAAGATTTGGGGTTGATAAGATTTTTTTGTTTGAAAGTGTGTTTGAAAGCTGTCTCTTCTTCTCACCAAGGCTCCCTTTATACAGTAAAAACAATAATACTTTGAAATATTATTGCAATTTAAAAATATTTTTTCTATTTGAATATATTATAAAATGTAATTTATTCCTGTGATGGCACAGCTGAATTTTCAGCAGCTATTACTCTAGTCTTCAGTGTCACAGAATGATCCTTTAGAATTCTTTCTAATATGCTGGTTTTGGTAATTAATATTTGTGTGGATACTGTAATACATATTTTCAGGATTCTTGGAAAAGAATGGCATTTATTTGAAACAAATAAATTATAAATAAAGTTTATTAAAAAAGACATGTTTTCGCTCGTTAAATTAAATGGCTTTTAATTGGCTTTTACATTATCATTGTACTAAAGCCAAAAGAAGAGAATAAAATATCTGGAAATAATTTACTTTTAGTTAACAAGTTAACAGCATTTTTTCTACTAACGGAATAATGTTAGATGTAGGAACGTTAAAAGAAACATTTGCAATTCAAATGTATTAGTAATGTAAGTCTTCAGAAAGCATAATTAATTAACAATAAATGTATAGTCATAACACTATTCACACTATTTACCAAACAATTTTTCTCCGGGGGGTTCCGGGGGCCCAGTTTGAAAACCTCTGATTTGCCAGAGGCTTTTGTCCAAAGTGTCCTACAGTGCACTGAAAATATTTCTGTTATAGCACGCATTCCTTTGGATTCAAACCCATGGTCTTTGATGGCTAGCACAATGCTTTCCACTAGGAAGCTTGTAATCAGCTTTCATCTGATGGCTATATTTGTTGACAGTATTTGATGCCTGCTGTAAACTCTTGCGTCAGTGCAGTATGCACGTACCTCATGTGGTCTGCACTGCCCACGCTACAGAACAGCGCCACAGGTGTGGCACTGTACTCTATATTAGTCTGGATTGAGTCCTGCCACTGGCATCCTTGGAGGCATCAAACCTCATCTTTGTTCCTCTGTTTGTCCCCCCCCAACACCCCTCTCATCCCCCCCCCCCCTCGCGCTACTCTTGCTTTTACATCACACTTCTCCTCTTAAGTCTTTCCATCCCAGCAGAAAACCAGTGCAGATTGATGCCAGTGTTGTACGTGGTGTGAATTTGAACAGCGTGAAGCGCAGCAGAGACAAACAGAGATCTCATCCAGCCGTCTTGACAACTCAATGGCTCATTCCCCTCGGTTGTCGCTGGGTCATATTTCCATTCAAAACACCTTGACACATTTGATAATGTGACAAATGGGTCTCTTTGTCTAGGAGCAATATCATCAGAATCATCCTCTCTGTGGTTATTTGTGCAATGAGCCAGCAAATGAAATTAACAGAACGCAAATTAAAATGAGTGAATCTGATTGAAATTGGAAGTAATCCCAAGACAAAGGTCTCAATTTTTACGCTTTCTCAAAGACTCGCTGATCAGATGGGGCACAAATAAACAAACATGTCTGGATGAAATTAATATATGAATAGACAAATATATGTTTAAAGACTTCATCACAGTCTTGTTTTTGGTTCCTCTGTGACAGCAAATACCAGCTTCTGGATAATCAACAAAACAAGCTCTCAACACACAGTTTGAGCTGGGCAATAACAACCGGGGAACTGAGACGGTGCACTTTAATGCCATTGCAAATATTTATGGGCCAACAAGTAATAGAAATAATGCAATATTATATTTGCTTCCTATCAGTACAATATTTGTTTTAATAGGGAATGTTTAGTGTGTAGAAGAGGACTGATGCATTTAGCTCTGTGGGTCCTTTCTGTAGATGTGACTTGACTCTCATCCAGTCAAAAATGCCTTACCCTTTAGTAGTTCACCCAAAAATTAAAAATCTAGCATCATTTACTCACCCTCATGTCACTCCAAAACTGTATTTCTTTTTCTGTTGAACACATTAAATTATGAAATTGTTAATATGATGAAAATCAATGTACTTCCAAATATCTTATGTATTCTGCAAATGAAAAAAAAGTCATACAGGTTTGGAACGTCACTTTAACGACTAATTAAGTGGAACTTATTTACCTTATACAGCTCAATGAGGGAGATTGTGGGTGGGGGGACACTTATCTGAAAGTCGCACATTTTCACGTTATACCTTTGATTAAGGTTTGGCGGTCACAACAGCTGCTCGTACATCAGCATTAAAGAGTATCTTCAGCCCTGAAGTAAGGAGTTGCCTGCTGGCAATAAAAAGCATTAAGATTGTATCCTTGATGTATCATGTTCCTCAGCAAGGTCCAGCAGAGATCATTACCCAACCCTAGGGACAGGAATGTGATTAATGGTTATTATGGCCCAAACAACATCTGAGGTCAGCCATGAAGAGGAGCAATGTAAGAAGTGCCAGAAAGATCACTCTTTTGTCTCAAAGAAGTGTGGTGACCAAGAGAGAGAGAGAGAGAGAGTGTGTGTGTGTGTGTGTGTGTGTGTGTGAGACTCTACACATCTGCTCAAGATTATATGAGTGTCACCATGTGTGTGTGGGTTCTGCCTCGGCCCTTTGATCTCCTCGTGCACCTTAAGTGGATCCATAATACCTTATTTCTGATTAAGTTACAAATATGCAAAATTGAGTTGTGATCTTTGTAGTCTGCACTACAAAGCAAAGACCATTTATCATAATTTTCAGTGAAGTCAGTGACAGCAATAAGTCTGTTAGGGAGTGTGCGCGATCTATATTCATGCTCATTTGATTAGGCTGCAGCACTCTGTGCACTCCTCTCAAATTAATGAGAGATGTGTCTTGAATCTGGGTGTTGCTCATATACTATATTATGAAGCTTGGTTCTGACCCAGAATAAAAAATGAATAGGTAAATGAGTTTAAATTGAGAAAGTCAGTCATATTGTGAGATTTGAAGTTGAAAATGTATGATATCAAGTTTGTTTTAAGAAACACAGTCTCAACTGTGAGATAAAAAAAGTCATATTGCAAGACAAAGTCACAATTGCAAGAAAAAAAATCATAAATGTGAATAATAAAGTAGCAGTTATGAACAACAGTTGCAATTGTGAGATTGACATCAGAGACTTAAAATCACAGATTCCAAGAGATTTAAAGCCACATTGTATGATATATAATGCGATTATGAGAGTTGCAATTGTGAGAGGTCACAATGTAAGATTTAAAATCACATTATGAGAGAGTAAAGGCCAATTCACACCGCACCGACAAATGCCAACAAACACCAACAAAGAAGTTGGCTCAAGTTGGCTGTTGGATTTAGAATTTTATGAAAAATAACTGTCATGTTCACACTGCCCCAAAAAAAACCAACAAAATTCAAGTCAAAGAGAGTCAAGTAACACCGTGTCTACACCGGACGCAACAGTTGTCGCATCGCGCCGCATGCAGTGTAGACATCGTCACTGATTATAACCAATAGAACCTCATTGTATCTTGTCGCGTCGCGCCACTCGCGTCCGGTGTAGATGGTGTAACATTGGGGAAGTCTGACTGGGGAAGAAATGGATGATCCTGTAGCCACAATCAAAATTGTACTGCTATTAATGTCTTTGCGTGTCATTCTTCGCCTGAAAGACGGCGAATAAAACGAAAGAGGCCATGGTTGAAACTCACGGATTGAAATATGTGCATCGTCATGGCAACGGTTCGTGGCCACATCAGATTACGTCAGAGTTTGTTGTTGTTTGTTGGAAAATCATTTCACACTGCTCAGACATTCCACGACCCAACAAACGCCGATTAGGCATGTTCTGTCGGGTGAAAACAAACTCCAACCAACAGTGGTAACACACTGATCCAACAAACTCGGCGTTTGTCGGTGCGGTGTGAATTGGCCTTAAGTCACAATTATGAGAAACAAAGTCAGAATTGTTATGAAATTCACAATTTTGAGAAATTAAGTTGCAGTTCTGAGATTTAAAGCCACATTGTGAATAATAAAGCCACTTTTTTTTATTTGTAAGGCTAAAACTGGCTTCCGCACAATATTGTGGCTGAAATATAGAGAAGCAAAAAGAAACAGAAATATAAACTTGATATTTCCTTGGAGGGACTGCATATACACCATGTTACTGCTTCACAGAAAAAGAGAGGACGTGGATGCTGCGAGTCTCCTTGGTTTGAGTCGACAGCTCGGTAGGTGCTGTCTTACACATGTCAACAGAAATCTGCAAGGAGGAGTAGAAGTTCTGGGAGCTGAATGTGAACATGTTTGAATTAGCACATTTCAAATCTTCCATCCAGGCTTGGACCGTGGCCTTTGGTGGAGAACTGTCCTCAGATAAGTTTTTCCTTTAATTGGATTGGGCAGCAGGCAGAACCTGAGTGGTTTTCATGTTCTTTTGGCTACAGACATGACGGCCTCACCGGAGGAGGTGGTTGGATTTCTTGAATGGCGGAAAAATTCTTCTTCACAATGTAATTTTGTATCTCTCTTTTTTCTCGCCCATACTCACACGCTCTAACACAGCCTCTCTCGCATTCCCATTTCCCAGTTTCAATCTGATGTGTGAACTTGAAAATTGCTGCTATTTTAGCATCATTACATATGAGCACTTAGTGTAGGAACACTGTCGATCACAAACCCTCTTTTCCAAGCAGGCTCTCTCTCTCCCTCCTTCTATTTTTCTTCAGTTTCTCTTTCAGCTTAGTCAATAGCTTCTTTTCAACTGCTCAAACCTGTTATTCCTAAGCCTGTGATGCTAAAGACTGACACTTTTCTCACTAACAAACATTCCTACGTTCTGATTAGGTCCAGAATTGAAGATGTACATTTTCAGCATAATTACCGCCATCCCTTTGTCTATGTGTGATTAAAGAAAAACTTCACGGAGAGAGAGCAACACAACACTAAGTAATTAGCCAAGATGAGGAGGACGGAATATACCTTTGAATGACCTCACCAGCTCCTCCATATTTAATTAGCTGATGCCAGCAAATGATTTTAAGCATAGGGTTTAATATGGGGGCGTTAATCCCATAAAGCCTCATTGACCTGCAGGCATTTGATGATACAAGATTGCCTTTGATGATAGTCCCGTCGCCTGCTGACTTGCGAAGGGCGCGCACACGTTCGTACACAAAAACAAAACACCTATATATCACTGAATATGCCCTCCCACTCGTTTCTTCACACATTGACATGCTCACACACTTGCGTTCACACCATTGAGGCAGATGTATGCAAATATTCCCATCACTGGCGTCCGGCGGAGATGATTAATAATCGTGCCGTTTTGATCTGCATTTGCTCTTGTGGCAAATACGTGTTCGTGTCTGCAGTCACACCCAATGGCAAGGTGAAATTATGTTATCTTCTCTCTAGGTGTATTATCAGCCTGAAAATTGTATTTAAACATCATAAGCTGAAAAAAAAATCAAAGAGGTGATAATCAGCGCATTCAATCAGAGCTGCAATTTCAGCCTCTTCTCTGTTGAAGCGACGGACGCTACATTATGTAATAGAGGGCCATAATGAATTAAGATTCATCTCTAGATAAATTGCCGTGAATAGTCTAAAAAAGGTCTCTGAGATGAGATATAAGCTGTCGTCTCTGGCCACCTGCTAACATTCCCGACTTGTGAGAAAGTGCCGGTGATTCACTCTGGATTGCAGGCATTATGGAGGTCCAAACAAATAACTGCTTAGAGTTCACACATTTCTATGAAATGAGCTTATAGAAGCAGAGAAATAAGAAGAGGGGAGAGAGATTGTGAAAGAGAGGGAGGAGGAGAACAAGTGAGTGTGTTTTACTTATAGCTGACTTCTACCCACGCAAGCCATGCGGTAATGATCATATAAATACTTGTTTTATGCACACAGTAGTTTATATCGATCCGTCCACATAGATCGCCTTCACCGCTCAGGCTGACTCAAAGAAAGAATCTATATTCAAACAAATTCATGTTCAGCAGCAAAAGTGACTGGTTTATTGGCTCTAAAGGTCTGCCTTATTTTACTGCTTTGCAGTAAAGGAAAGGATGGAAGGGAAAAAAGCACCTCTGTGTGAAGTTCAAAGCTAGGAACGGTACATAAATACAAGATGAAACCACAAAAACCGTGCCCAGTCTGTCTGATACACCAATGAAAAGCTCCGAACTTCCTGTCTTCTCTCGGGAGAGCATTTTGTTTATTTTGATTTCATGTTTTTATGTGGGTGTAAGCCTGGTGAGAAGCAGCATATAGGTGAACAATGTCAAGCTTGCTTGGATTGAATGCTAAATGGTGTTTGTTGCAGCCGACGTTGTTAGACACCGCTTTGAAAGGTTGATTGTATTTACATTGACAGATGCACAGCTCCAAAATGTATTCATATCCTGGGGCCATTGTTTCTTTGAGCGATCCATGTGTTGATGTTAGCCTTGTTTGTTGTCTCACTGTAAATCATCATATTGGGTTTTACAAAGTAGTCACACTGAATTTAAAGTGTTAAATAAATAAAAACAAGATGTATGATATAAAATATATCTAAGTGCTAAGTGTTTTATGCTAATAATTAGGTTTAAAAGCAGCAGCAGTCCCATAAGGAATTACACTCAAATGTGCTTGGGATGGAAAGCTGTAATATAAGACCTGAGAGGATATGGGTAATTTTGCTTTATGTGACGAGCTGCCGTGAGATTTGAACAAGTGTTGATGTTTTTATATAGAGCTTAGATCATTTTTTCACACGTTCAAGTAAGCAAAGATTGAATGTTTTCATGTATATTTTACTCAACTACACTCTTTAAACACTACACTCTACACTCCTTTTCCCCACTATTGTGCCATGGAAATGGGTTTTGTGGATATTAAAGGTTCTTCATAGTACCATAGATGCCAGTGAAGAACTATTTTTTTAAGCGTATATGAAAAGCGTTTAGTCAAAAACTTAAAAAATATTTTGTAATCTTAATCACACTAATATTAATATTTGATCAGTTTTACAACATTAATAACATTTTGTGAATGTGTCAAACAGTACCGTCTGTACCACCCACTGAGCCTCTTCATACTTTACATGCATATTAAGAGTACATGGATCTTTGAGTAGGTCTTTGTCTACAAGGAGAAATACAATTTGAAATAGATGATATCAGCCATCCCATTTATGGGAAATAATGCCATTAAGCTTTCATCATCATTCTTGTGTTCGTGAACACCCTGATGAAGGCCTAATGCTCATGCTATTCATTTTAATTAGGCTCAGTAAATGGCATTTACATGTAACTCCATTGTTTTGACATGCTCTATCTTGAACTAACGTTTCATCTATTTTACACAGCCAGAAGTAATGAAAAGCTTATTGTCAGAGCTGAAACACCTGAGAGTTTGTAGCAGAGAGTGAGGAGGCGTATTCGATTGTGCTCCAGTGGTACAGTTTCAAAGAACCGGTTTTATTCAGTGCCTTTTTTGAAAAGTTGGACAAACAGCTGTTTGAAAACACTTAGGTAGAATTGGTTCACAACAATATAAACAGCAGACCTTTTAAAAACGTTTTATTGACATGAGAAAGACCTAAAAATGCTTTGAAGGAATCAAAGTATTTTCTTCCTGAACGAACCACCATGTGTGTTTCCACCCTTATATTGGACGTTCTCAAAGTGTTGAAATGTCCGCCTGCCTGTCACCTTCCTCAGTGATATTCACTGGAGATATTTCACCTCGGATCGCTCTCCTTAAAATCAGACTTTTTAAAAATCAGGCCATTTATTTCACCAGGAATAATATTAAATGAGAACCGTTAGCTACGGCTTTCTATCATGCCATCATAAATGTGCTTAATGATTATTAAAACAGGAAAGATCCTCTCAGTACAGTATAGTAGGTTAATTTAAACAAATTTATTCAATTTTGGTGATAATTTCAAAATCGATGATTGACCTGTCACTTGTGTATTTCACAGGACATCAGTGTTGTGCTTTGCTGCTGCTGTTTTTTTTTAGGCATCTCATTATAGCCTGGGAAGAGACAATTCATTATGTGTCAAATCCTGTTAAGAATACAAGGGAGAACAAATTAGAGTGTCACTGTTGGCAGACAGTTGGCTTTGAGTACTTCAGAAAGTGTTTACTGTATTTTAAATAGCCATGTAACCATAATTCTTTGCATTTATGGGTGTATTTACAGTATTCAAATTACTCCAAAGCTTCCAGCGAGGCAGTATTTGGAAAAAAGCAGGTCTTAGAGAATAAAAACAAAACTATTAATATTAATATATATAGCAATACTAGGGTATCATGTAAAAACATAAATGTCTTATGTGATGAAAAAAAATCATTATTGTACATAGTAATGTCATTATTGAAATCTCATGTTTTTATTGATTTCTTTTATTTCATTAATCTCAGTCAAAGGCCATGGTGTTTTTGACCTCCTGCTGTTATGACAAATGTAAATGATACTAAAAAAAACATTGTATGGGTCAAAATTATCGATTTTTCTTTTATGAATTGGCAAAAATCATTAGGATATTAAGTAAAGATCATGTTCCGTGAAGATATTTTGTAAATTTCCTACCGTAAGTATATCAAACTAATTTTGATTAGTAATATGCATTGCAAGAACTTCCCTTTGGACAACTTTAAAGGCGATTTTCCCTCGTATTTTGCAGTATTTTGCACCCTCAGATTCCATATTGCAAAAGTTGTATCCGGTCGCGGCAATATTGTCCTATCCTAACAAACCAACAAAGCTTATTTATTCAGCTTTCAGATGATGTATAAATCTAAATTTCAGAAACTTACCCTTATGACTGGTTTTGTGGTCCAGGGTTCACAATGTGGTTTCAGCTGGTAAAAGAAAAGGGAAAAAAAAGAGTTTAACTTGCAGAGTAATTAAAACTTAACTACAAATTAAACCCTTGCAAACACACACACACACGTGCACATAGGTTCCCTTTCATGGGAACTTCTAACTGCGTCCTCTATGGGTCGCTATGGGGAACGCCTCGTCGTGACCTTTGTCTGAAGCATACATTGAAAAAACTCGTTTGCCGGCGACAGCCATGACGTTACTACCGTTGCGACTACAGTATAAATCGGTGCCGGAAGCTACACATCATTCACTTCTTCATCTTCATTGACTGTTCTGTTTGAAGCATGCATTTCCAAAGTAAAAGTAAGAGCTATCTTTTTAAAAAATGTTTTTTTATTATGGCGAGCACTAGTAGAGCATTTAGAAGGGGGGCGAGAGACAGCCACTGGAGGAAGATGTTCTCTCTTTAACATCATCTGATCCAGGGGCCAGTGCTCTGCTGAGTTCAGCCCAGGAAAAGCAGGAAATGTCTGAGGAAGGCAAAGAAGCTGAGACTGAGCCTTCCCAATCCTCCTCCCCTGCGTATGATGAGCTTTCGGAAATTATGGATCGCGCCACGGCGAGGCTTGACTTGCCATGGAAGCGAACTAAAGTAATGGCTTCGCGAGGTCACCTCTATGAACGTTATTTTTCTGGCCATAACCCTCAAGCTCAGGTGAGTCTTCCTTTCCTTCTTGATCTCCATACTGAGATCGAGAAGGATTGGAAGAGGCCGTTTTCCTCACGCATCCTTCGGTTTCAGCATACCAGTTATGCGACTATCGAGGCGGTGCGCGAAAACGGCTATGAGAGAATGCCCCCTGTAGAAGAGACGCTAGCTAGCTATCTCTCTATAGGAGAGACATCATCTCTCAAAACTCCATCCTTGCCATCCGTGCCCCTTCAAGCAACATCTAAATTGAATGGCAAGGCATACACAGCAGCAGGTCAGGCTGTAGCTTCGTTACACACTATGGTGGTGCTCCAGGCATACCAGGCTGACCCGCTGAAAGACCTGGATAATGGCGAGGGCCTTTCTCCTCTGACTAGATGCTGATTTCCGCCGCACAACGGATCATTGCTCTCCGTGCTACGTAAGCCGGCTGCCTCTCCATGGTCAGATCTATTGCGTCGAGGGTAGTAACGGAGAGGCCGCTGTGGTAACCTGGCAGACATCCGGAGAAAGAAAGGGTTTTTCTTCCTCGATGCCCTGGTTTCGCCCTCGTTGAACTTTTTGTACACTCCCTTTAGAAAACGGTCGTCGAAAAGTTCAAACGGGATCGAAGCGCCTCATCGCCTTCAAAACCTTCATGTCCACTAGTTCGGTCTGCGCCCGAACAACCAGGGTCCCTGGCCCGTCTCGATTGAGTATCAGATACTGGCATAGAAGGCGAGTGATCACAACTCTCTCTCCCCCCCCCCCCCCGCTCCTCCGCCTGCGGGTAGGGTTAGGAAGTATCGTGGGTCAAAGGGCGGTAGGCAAGACCTGAGGGATGTGATCCAAACAAGGCGTCAGCGCTTTCGTCCGGATCAGAGTACTACTTAGGTATCCACTGATTTCCTTCGGGGGTCTTACATCTGCCCTTATCTTCACCTTCCTACTTCCCCTGTAACCACCATATCTCCACTTGACCGAGGTTAGGTGGAAGCTTCCTGCATAACAGTCTCCTTCTGGACCTATGATGTTTTGGTTGGTTCTATGGTTATCATAGTAACCACCTTACTGAAGGTCCAGTCTAGAGGCTTCTCCGGACAGAGCTAAGACGCGGGAACCATGGTGGGTGAGTAAGATCCATGTCTAAATATATGTATATAAATATATGTATGTGCTATGAAACTGGTGGTTGTGTGTACCCTTCTGCTAGTTTCTTTGCAGTGTTTCCCGGGACCTGTGTGTTTCTGTCCCTTTTTCTAGGGTAGGTCCTCGATGGGCACCCCCTCTGCTGGGTTCAGAAACCAGTTGCTCAACTTGCAGTGTTATTTCTCTCTTCGATATATGTCCAGACGGTAAGTAACCGGTTTTCGGCTTCTTACTTCCTGGATCATGCGGCCATAACGCAGGCTTCTGCGGAAGTTTTTGTGATTATCAGGCCCCCGGTGTCACTGCAAAAAATTTCCTGGACGTCCGGGCTGGGGTTACGCTTTCATGCTACCCTGACTGGTCTACCGTATCTGGGTCGCCCTGAGGGGTTTTTCCCGATCACCAGTATATCCTCTTGAGGCATCACCCCCCTCACCATTGAGGGTTATTGTGAGTATGATGTTTCTTTCGAGCGTTAATCCTCTCTGAGGAGTTGGATTCCTCGCTCCATGGTCTGTCCTCGTGGTAGTAATTGACAATGCCCCCCTTTTATCAAGGTTACCGTAGGAGTGTTTGGCTAGCTTGCAGTATTCTTACCCTTCTGATTTTACAATCATGCTGCAGGTTGATCCCCCTCTCTTTGAGAGCTGGGTTTGTGCTCCCTCAGCCAAGGTAAACTACTGCTAGCGTTCCTGCATTGGAACATGCTGTAGGCCGAGCCCCCTTCTCGACTGAGAACTAGGTGTGTTGCCCCCACAGCTAAGTAAACTATTGCTAGCTGTTCCAGTTTGGAACATGCTGCAGGTCGAGCCCCGTCTCGGTTTGAGAACTGAGTGTGTTTTGCTCCCTCAGCTGAATAACTGCTAGCTGTTCCACCATGGGAACATGCTGTAGGTTGATCTCCCTCTCCATTGAGAGCTGGATGTTGCTCCCCCAGCTACAGATTTACTACTAGCCGCTCTAGCATTATAGCTGTAGATATAGTGTCTGGGGATATGCTATTTTTATCTATAGGCTGCCTTTTCAGTGTGCCACGAGAACCCCTAGAACGGTAGTCAAGTGATGCACGTTATGCTTTGCCACTTTTCTAAAATCCACATAAGTGGTAAGTGTGCTTGTTATGCTTTGCCCACTTTTCTAAATTCCACATAGCTGGTAAGTGTGCACGTTTTATGCTTTGCCCACTTTTCTAAAAAATCCTGTATGGTAAGAGCTACGAGCAAAGACTTCGTGCTCTTTTTGAGTAGTTTAAAACCCCGGTTCCGCCTTGGGCACCACTCCTATGTATCCTCTGGATACCTTGTAACGAATTAGCTCATGGGAAATATGAATAATTAACCATAACTTGTTATAATTAACTATTCATATTTTAGTTCCACTGTAGATATTTAGCTGACCACTCAGGGTCAACCGTCTTGTCAATTCTAAGAACGTTAATTTCCTGGTTTAGGGAAATAACTTTCTTACTTTACAATTCTATAAGTTTGTAACGTAATCTGCATGATTATTGACTCCGGTTATGAGTTAACAATGAACACGTCAAGTGTGATACAGGTAAGGTTTTATTAACTACATAAACACTTAAACTATTCTAACATACTACATAAACCACTATTAAGCCGTCTAACATACCATACACACACACACACATACATTGGTATAGTAAAGGGTAAAGTTTAGCTCAGTACAGAAAGAGACATAGGAATGACATTTATGGAACCATTTTGCATAATCAGCAGATCTAAAACCTGAGGGAAAACGTCAGATTCTTATTTCAAACAAACCTTGTAAAAAGGTGTAACCGATACTTAATGCATCAATTAAATCGAATAAGTTTGATACTTGCGTATGTCTGAAAAAGATTCCTTATGCAATCTTAAGGCCCCAAGATCTTGTTGAAGTTGGTTGATGAGAAAGAGCTATTTTGAGTCAGAATCACTTGATGAATGAAAGGACTAGGCCGGAGCCTGGCACGAGCTTTGGTATCCTGGAGCGTTTCTCACATCTTCATCTTAGCATCTCACTGAACCACCAACATGGGCGGGTCACATGGAGTGTGGCCTTTTAAAGCCTGCAGAGATTCACGCCTCTCAAGATGGGTTCGTCCAATGAGGAAGGCTGAAATCCCAAGCGGGATGTTGGAAATACTGGGGATTTTTATGAATCTTTGTCTGTAAGCATGGTATTTTGCATAAGTAATTCCTGGAGTGTTGAGGCACGAATTAGTACAGATTTTTAGAACATCAATATGTTGCATAGGTCTCAGCATATAATATACACACTTGTTTCGTTCATAAGAAGGCGAATTCATAGATACTAGACATGAAATAGGTGAGGTTATATTAACTAGTGGTCTATGATAACATGAATAAAACAGCATACACTACAACAGACAATATACAAGACAGTAATGGTATACACAATGACCAAAGGATATGGGTATTCAATCAAAGAAAGGTTTTCCTATGAAATAATTAGAGAACAGTCCATTTCTCTGGCATTATGTGTCTTTCCTATGAGGAAAATGAGGGAGTTTCTCTACCCACATTCCTTTGGGCCATAAAACCAGTGATATCATGATTAGTTGTCATGGTGATCAAGGTGGGGGATGGTGTTCAAGCGAAGCCCTGGCATCCAGTCTATTGAATGAGGGGACTGTGACGATTTGTTAATCTAATGAATAATTGATTTGTTAAATCAAATAAAAATTAGTGTGTCAGATTGTTCCGAGACGCTACCTATTTCCCCCCTTTCGAGCGTTGTTGTCCGTAGAATAGACAACATCGAGCGATGTCAAGGTGCAGAACAATCGTACACACACCTGGCACTCACGGCTGGGCGCCAGTGGTGGTTTTTGGCTGTTGGTGCCGTGTTGGATGCTGTGTGGTGGTGTGCTGTGGTGATGTAGGCTGTAGCAAGGTGTGGGTCCTCGAGCTTATGCAGCAGGTGTCGAGGCTGTGTCACCTGTCATCCTGAAGTGAGTTAGTCCGGGTAGGATGTTTTTGTTGATGCTGTTAGCCAGTAGGCTATCTGTGGTACCCACGATGTGGAACAGCCGGGTTAGACTCTCACTGGTGAGAGTGCAGGTGGATCCAGGGATTGCAGGTAATTGTTATGGATATTTTGTAGCGTGCAGAGAGTTTCAGACTGACCTATTGATGATGGCAGGAGAGCAGCAGGTGGTTGTGAGCTCTCTGCTTTGTTCAACGTCACTAGAAATTTGATGTTTGCGGTGTCGCTTGGCTCTTTTGGCGGCACCGACTTGAGCTTGCCTGATTTGTGTTGGTAGAGCTTTCGCTGTTGGGCCTGTGGGCCCGTTGCTCAATCCAACGTTTTCTGGCTGCTTCTGGGGGTGGCGACCGGTTTCAAGGGATGCTCCTCCCTTGAAGGGGCCTGATGCTGTGTTGCAGCAGGCAAGGAGTCAGAGGTTTGTTCTTCTCAGTACTCCTTAGTTGAGTTTGTTCAAGGAGCTCTTTTGCGAGTGTCAGCAGCTGCTGTAACCCAGAAGTAGGCGTGTCCAGCTGTCCTTGTGTATCCTCCGTTGTGTGGAGGAGGATGTTGTGGTGGACTGTTGTTGGACATACCGTGGTGTTCGCAGGGTGAGGACGGCCTTTTTCATGGCTTCTGCCAGTGGTTGGTCTGGAACCTTGGTCTGTTGCCATGGTGATGGCTCTGTCCTCTTCTGGCTAGGGGCTTTCTGTAGGAGGGTTTTGTATTGTGGCAATGCTGGGTGCCTTCTGTTGCCCGCTTTGGATTCTGAGTTGTGAATTTCAGAATCAGTGGGGTTTGACAAACTCCTTTAGTGGAGGCCTTGTGCTTGTTTAAGGCCTTCTGTGTCAGGTTACGCAGTTGTTGATTAGGCATTGTGCGGCAGGCCTTAATGCCTAGGTGCCTTCTTGCAGCTGGTGTCCTCCGCCATCCCAGGGTAATTGGGAGCTTTGGAGTAAGTTTGTCAAAGTATGTGGTAGTAAGCATGGGGAGTTTCAACGCCGGCCCTGCTTGGCGTCTGGGGCAGCGATCAGTCCGTGTTCATACTCAGGGTCTCTGCAGTATTTAGGTTGCCTGATGTATTGTCTCTGGCCAGCTCGTTTGGGGTCTGTGGGGTCACACGGTGTTTGTGTCTGCAGTGATCCTCTGGAAAGTTCCTTGCCCCACCCCCTTGTGGCTGCTGATTGGTTACGTGTGAACAGTGGCTCTCGCCCCCCTCCTCGCAGGTTCAGACTCTTGGCTGAGGGGGTTGGCCTGCTGGCCAGTGGAAGTTCTGTTTCGTGTTTTCCCTATCTGTTCGCCTTTTGGTCTGCAAGCATATTTCAGTTCATGTGTGACACTGAATTCACCTCGTTGCGTTGCTTCGGTTCGCCGGAAATTTTTTTTTTTTTTTTTTTGTTCAGCGAGGCAGAGGTTTTTCAGGGAGCTTACTTGTGAAGTGTCAAGCAGAAGGCTTTGGCTCCCTTTCCCCCTTTCTTAGCTGTGCACAGGCGTGGAGGGCTTTCACTGCTGGCGACGTGATGTTCAGCCGGCTGTCTTTTGCTTAAGTCTATGCGCAGTCGGTAGGACTGTTTAAATTCTTTCTGAACCATGTCAAGCTCCTCTTTAATTGCTTAGTCAGGGTTTGGACCTCAGCTCTGGTTGTATGCAGCTGGCCTTGTAAGGCCTTAGTTTTGGTGTCTCTCTCATTTAGTTCCACATTTGTTGTTTTAAGAGTGACTTTGTGTGAGACAGTTCTGTTTTCAAGTCCTGTGTGTTGGCTTTTTCCAGCGGCGCTTGGTGTAGCTGTTAGAGCCTCTGTGAAGACTGTTGATTTCTTTCTGTCGCACCATTCTGAGAGGTTCTTTGCATCCGTTCTGTGCTTCCTCTCATTGAGCAGGTGTCAGTTCTCTGCAGAATTCTGTGACTTGCAGTTTCAGCTCATTTTCCTCCTTTCTGAGGCCCTTGAGGGTGTGGGCCGTGGAGAGGATGATGCTGGTCACGTGTTCGCTTATGTCGCAGTCTCGCTGTTCTTTTCTTTGCCATGGCAGGTCGTTGGCTGCTTGGAGCTGAAGGATGTCCATTACAGTGCCCTGCTAAGTTTCCAGGTGGTCCTGGTGATCTGGCAGGGCTGGATGTCTGTGGAATATCTTCGACATACTGGCACACTTGTGGGAACACCATAGCGCGAGAGACACAGGGAAGGCCGGTACGTACAGAGGTGCTTAAACTATCGTCTACGGGCCGCTGTGTATGCCGGGTAAGGTATGACTAGCTGGGTGAGGCGCTAGTGAGGGAAGGTTGCTATGTTTTTTTGTTCCAGGGGCACACCAAGGAAGATTTGAGTACTTGGTTGAGGGGACCGTAATCATTGTCGCTGATGACGGCTATACACTGCTGGTTCACGGTTTGGTCACTATGACGAAACTGAAATAAAATAAGATGAACCAAAAAAAAAAAGACAGTTTTACCTATTTTAGTTTTGTTTCTAAGAGATATGGCTAATCAGGTTTCACTTGTGTGTGATGCTGCAATAGATTTCATAACCCTAGGGTTAGGCTGTTATCTAAACTAGCAGGGACCCACCAAATATCTCGTCAAAAGAAAAAGAAACAGTGGTAATTGTTCCTAGTTCAATCTTAGCCTACATTGTGTTTAATGGTAGCTGCCCTTCAATGTATTAGGCTTGGCACTGAGGCGTGAGGAGAAGTAGTGAGGAAACAGGGATTATGCTACTAATAACTTGTATAACTCGCTAAGGAAACAACAGTTGCTCGAACTACTGTAATCCTATCCAAAAACGACGATGGTGATGGTGAAATAACTAAAATAAGGTAAAAGTAAAAACACAACAAAAAAAAATTAAATAAATAAAAGAAAAAAGGGGTCCTAAGAGCTGTAGGAAAATAAAAGGGAACGTAACATAACAAAATAAAAATAAAAATAAAAATGGAATAAAATAAAAATAAATAAAAATTTGATTTAATTAAATCTCAAATTTAATACAAATCAATTTCGCTGAATTGGTATATTTGTGCTAAACAAATGTAAATAAATGTAAAATCAAAGAGAGGTAGAATAAAGCCAAAACAAAAATAAAGAGAGAGAGGGAGAGAGAGAGAGAGGGAGAGAGAGTTGTGGTTAGAAAGTTACACTTTACAGCCTATCTAAGTGTTAGTCAGATGCTAACAGCTAGCAGTTGAGGTAAAGGGCTTAGTTTAAGAGTTAGCGTTGGTTACACGCAATTCTTTGTTGACACACCGGTCTGTGAAGTGAATCGGTTTGTCATTAATAACCGGAGAGGTCTGCTCACCCTCCGGGTTCACGTGTTGCTAGGAGACCAATGCAAGCTCACAACAGTTGCAGGTGGAGCAGACTTGCACTGCTGTGAGCATGCATAGGAAACTCATGCATGTCCCATATAAATTCATTCATTAATCAAAACAGCACTTTCACTTCACAGGCAATGGTGGATTCGGAGTTAGCTACGCTAGAATAACACCATAAATTTTACGTAAATGCTTCACATGAGCGAGTCAAAATGAAATACAATGATACGTAACACATAATAAGGCCTTAAATTAATGAAATGAGGAGTATAGCTCAGATCACCTACACAGTGCTGAAAAAGGGGATTTCTTCGCCCAAGATCAGACCGATTCATTCTGGTACCATTTATATGAGCTGCTAATACCGAGATTTCGTCGTCAGAAAATAGACCTATGCTCCACTAACAACAGAGATTAGGATTTCTTCGCTAACATCAGGTTAGTTTCTTATCGTACGATTTAAAAACATTACAGCACTGAAAACTCTCTACCGCTTGTAGGAAGGAACTTTCAAGCTATAGTTTTATCTGATTATATTCAGAACCTGGTGCGCGCATGTATAAGAGTTACGTAAATGTTTCACATGAGTGGGTCGATATGAATACAATGATACATAACACATAATAAGGCCTTAAATCAGTGAAATGAGGAGCATCGCTCAGATCACCTACACAGTACTGAAGAAGGGGATTTCTTCGCCCAAAATCAGACCGATTTATTCTGGTACCATTTATATGAGCTGCTAATCCTGAGATTTCGTCGTCAGGAAATAGACTTATGCTCCACTAACAACAGAGATTAGGTTTTCTTCGCTAAAATCAGGTTAGTTTTTTTATCGTATGATTTAAACACATTATAGTACTGAAAACTTCTTACTGCTCGCAGGAAGGTACATTCAAACTATAATTTTATCTGGTTTTGATCAGGAACTGGTATGCGCATGGAGAAGAAGTTACTAACTTATGAAACAGACACATAAGGTTGATTATTGGGCCTGCTTGCAAGCAATGTTTAAAACGACTCCACCGTTCTAAATTACTGCTCGTACTGCATAAAGTAGGAAACTATTGTTTTCTGGTTAGCTTGTCAAAGTTTCTGGGGGTCGCATCATGCGCTGCTGCAGGGATGCTTGGAAGGGACCCCTCCTCTCTGTGGTTGCTGGAGGTATTATGGGTCTGTCTGCTGAGTTGTTAAGCAGAAAGTGCTGGCTCCCCCCTTCGTAGCTTCGTGCACCTGAGGGAGTTTTGCACTGCTGAGTGAGGATGCAGGAGTAGGGTGTTTCTCCCACTGTGTTTCCTTTTGCAGCCTATAAGAGTACCTGAGTTCTCTTTGGACCATGTCAAGTTTGTCTTGAGTGTTGTTCAGCTGCTGGATCAGAGTCTCAATTCTGGCAACTTTGTCTAAGAGCTCAGAATTTGCTGCTTTAATAGTAATTTTGTGTGGGATGTTTCCTTTCCAGGTCCTTTCTGGCTGCCTTTTCCAGGTGCTCTTGCTGGTCAGCAGCTGTCAGAGCCTTTTTAAATCTATTGATTTCCTCCTGTAGCTCCATTTTGCTGGGGTCCTTGTGGGCTACCGCTGTGATCTGTTGCTTGAAATCATTTACCTCCTGTTTCAGACCCATGAGGTTGTGGGCCACGGAGGGTGATGACCTTGGCGAGCTTTTTGTAGCCACAACTCTCGCCCGAGTCCTGAGTCTGAGGCACACTTCTCTCTCTGTGTCCAGTTGCTTTCGGCTCAGTAGGTGGTCGTCGGCCCTGGGTAAAGGGGGTGTTCCTCACGACGCCTGGCCAGCCCTCTCTGGTCTGCATTCTGGGCAGTTAGTCTGAGCTTCTGCAACATTTTGACACACTTGTGTTAAGAGTAAGGGCTAGAGACTACTACAAGATCAAAACAGAGTGTGAATGCTAAAATAGTTTTGGGTCAGCATATGTTTTGCTGAAAAGGACGTAAACAGGATTTTGATTGATGATTTAAGACTACTGTCAAATTATTGTCAAATTATCACTTAGAATTTACTGACGGTTCCCCAAACATGCTTAATCTCTGAGGTATGAAGGAGAATAGGGAAAAGCAGAAGGAAAAGGAGAGTATTTCTATTCAGATTATGCTGATTATTTTGAAAATAAACAAATCAAAAATAGAAAATGTCTCTGGTTCCTTTTGAGGTTCAGAGAGAACATCCAGGGGGCATAACATGTAAATGGATTTAAAATTTGCTGACTTCTATTATTAAAACAGGGTAATCGATCTGGTATTAGGAACAATCAGTAGCACTAGTGATTAACTGTAAGCTTTGTGTTTTGCAACACACCATGGTTGGTCACAGCTGCTGCTTGTTCAGCTCCCATGCTGTGATTTTGCCATGTGTGTGCCCTGCCCTCCATAGTGTTATTCACTGTGTTACTAAAAACACCTAATAACTTAATAATTCTTCTCTAGATAAACAGTTACATTTTAATTAAATTTAGATTTAATTAACTTGTAACTGAGCAATAGCATTCAGGAAGTATACATCTAAGATAGTTAAATTCGCTGAGATGAATTGAAGATTGAGAAACATAGAAAAAGAAGGAAGAGAAATGGAAAAATCCGAAACCAGGGGTTAGGTTAAATTCAAATTGCTTCACAATGCACACACATGCTGTATTTAAGAGCTTCAATTAAAGAGTGTTAACCCCTAATTGTTGAAGCTATTTGAGTAGCTTAGCCTAAAATTAAACTATGCTAAGTCGTGTTAGCTTAGCTTCTTCAAATGGTTTGTTTACAAACATGGCGTGTTTTGCTATGTGACGTTAGCACTTCCTGTGACAATTTGTTGTCACGGTAACCAATGCATGCCATTGTAATTAACGCAGTTTAATGTCTGTCTATGTTAAACAGTCATAGTTTTAGAACGTGGTGCTTTCAGCCTTCAAGACTTGTTGCATTACATTAGCACTTCGGTGAGTGCTTCTCTAATGCAACAATAAACTTTTGCACTTGTTTAAAGAATTACAAAATGGGTTTAATGTAAGTTAAAGCCGGTTTAAACATATTTGTAGTTATGTTTGCCTCACATATGATTACTAAAGTACAGTATTACACCTTTATTTTCACTCAGCGAGTGAAACACAGTAATGTCCACCAGGTTGCTCGGCTTATATATACAGTCAAAGTGTAGATGATTTGCTTCAATCTAATTATAAACTATAAGTCCTTTATGCTGGAAAAGGGAGCAGCGCTCACATCTACCTTGATATAACTGTACTGAGATTTCTTCTTCAAAGAAACAATTTAAACAATACTGCAATTTTGTGATTTCTTCACTAAAGCATATTACATTATGGTACAGTTTGGACATGGCGCTGAGCTGAGATTCAGATTTACGCTTTGTCAAGACAGATTTATGTTTTAATACTGAAATTAGGGTTCCTTTGCTAAAAATCTGATTAATTTTACACTGATACCATTAAGCATGAAATATATAAAGACTCTCACAATTATAATAGCGTTACCAATTCAAACCCCCACTTTATCTGTATCTCAACAAGCCAGCAAATAGGGACACCGGGCATCTGAAGTCACGTCCTATTTTAACCTGGGCTATCAAGCACACACTTTTAAGTTGCCAGTGTTTAAACTCATAACTTTCGTTTTATCACGCCCGCATTCTCTCCACCAAAATCTTTAGCGAATCAGCTCATGACAGGAAATATGAATAATTAACCATACTAGTTATAATTAACTATTCATATACTAGATCCACTGTAGATATTTAGCTGAACACTCAGGGTCAACCGTCTTGTCAATTCTAAGAACGTTATTTCCTGGTTAAAGGAAATAACCTTCTAACTGTACAATTCTATTTTGTAACGTAAACTTGCATGATTATTGACTGCTCCGGTTATGAGTAAACACTGAACACATCAAGTGTGATACAAGTAAAGTTTTAACTACATAAACACTTAACCTAGTCCAACATACTACATAAACACAAAAACTGGTCTAACATACACACACACAAACACACACATACATTGGTATAGGAAGGTTAAATTTTAGCACTAAAGAAAGATACTAAGAATGACATTTTTGAACCAGTTGCATCTCCAGGCATGATCTAAACCCTGAGGGAAAGACGTCAGATTCCCTGAGTTCAAACAAACTTGTAAAACAAAAAGGTGGGACTGATACTATGCAATCAATTTACATCTCTAAGTTTGATACTTGCGAAAGAGTGTCTGAAAGAGATTCCTGGTGCAATCTTAAGGCCCCAAGATCTTGCTGAAGTTGGTTGATGAGAAAGAGCTAGTTTGAGTCAGAATCACTTGATGAATGAAAAGGACTAGGCCGGAGCCTGGCACGAGCTTTGGTATCCTGGAGCGTTTCTCACATCTTCATTTTAGCATCTCCCTGAACCACCGACAAGGGCGGGTCACATGGAGTGTGGCCTTTAAAAGCCTGCAGAGATTCACGCCTCTCAGGATGGGCTTGTCCAATGAGAAAGGTTGAATTTCCAAGCGGGAGGTTGGAAATACTGGGATTTTTATGACTCTTTGTCTGTAAACATGGTATTTTGCATATGTAATTCGCTGGAGTTTTGAGGCACAAATTAGTACCGATTCTTATAACATCAATATGTTGCATAGGTATCAGCATATAATATACACACTTGTTTCGATCATAAGAAGGCGAATTCATAGATACTAGACATGAAATAGGTGAGGTTATATTAACTAGTGGTCTATGATAACATGAATAAAAACAGCATACACTACAACAGACAAAATACAAGACAGTAATGGTATACACAATGACCCAAGGATATGGGTATTCAATCAAATAAAGGTTTTCCTATGAATTAATTAGAGAACCGTCCATTTCTCTGGGCATTGTGTGTCTTTCTCATGAGTAAAATGAGGGAGTTTCTCCCCTACATTCTTTTTAGGCCATAAAACCAGTGATATCTTGATTAGTTGTCATGGTGACCAAGGGGGCTTGGTGTTCAGCAGAAATCCTGGCATCTAGTTTATTGAGTGAGGGGACTGTGACATTTGTTAATCTAATGAATAATTGATTTGTTAAATCAAATAAAAATTATTGTGTCAGATTGGTCGATAAAACGCTACACCTATTAACAGGTATTGCGACTAGATCTGTTGGACAGTTCCTTCACCACATTGCGTGCGGTAGCCCCTGTGTGACAGGTCAAGACTTAGTATGATTTTAGGCTCTTGGTCGTATTCCCTTAAAGTAATCTATTTCTGATTCCAAGCCTTGAGTTCTACCCCGGGCCCAGGAGTTCTGGCCCTGAGAGGTAAGTTTTTTTGGGTATGTAGCCTAGGCCTTTGGCCTTAGGGAATAATGTCACTGACAGCCATCTAAACGTCCCAGTGGCAACTCCCATAGCAATATGGTAGAATTGGTACTTAGTGCTCGCCATGGTTCTGGCTTGCACTCTCCTCAGCATGGTGGCGTGGGTATACCGTTCCCCATAGCGACCCCTAGAGGACGCAGTTCGAAGTTCCTATGAAAGGGAACGTCTCGGGTTACTTATGTAACTATGGTTCCCTGAGTAGGGAATGAGACTCTGCGTCCTTTAGGTTTCTTGCCATGCTGCGGACGCACGCTTCAGACGAAGAAGTGAATGATGTGTAGCTCCCGGCACCGATTTATACTTTAGTCGCACCGGTAGTGACGTCATGCTGTCGCCGGCCAACGAGTTGGTGTGTTTTTCAATGTATGCTTCAGACACGGTTCACGACGAGGCGTTCCCCATAGCGACTCTTAGAGGACGCAGTGTCTCGTTCCCTACTCAGGGAACCATGGTTACATAAGTAAGCCCAGAACGGTTTTCCATGTTTTATGGACATTCCATATAGTTATGTTTTTTAAATATCTACCTACCCCTCCCACTCACGATGGCCTTTTAGATTTAAAAAAAATTAATTCTGTATGATTTATAAGCTGTTTTCCTCATGGAGACCAAAAATGTCCCCACTAGGTCAAAAATAACTGGTATTACGGTATTACTATACTTGTGGGTACATTTGGT
>JADLZN010002188.1:0-121533 GCA_018155175.1 Sinocyclocheilus anophthalmus | reverse complement strand
CTCATGATTCTCATTTGTCTGACATGCACTGTGAGCTGTAAGGTGTTATATAGACATGTGTGTGGCTTTCCTATTCAAGTCCAATCATTATAATCAAACACAGTTGGACTCAAATTAAGGTGTATAACCATCTCAAGGATGATCAGAAGAAATGGACAGCACATGAGTTAAATATATGAGTGTCACAGCAAAGGGTATGAATACTTAGTACCATGTGATATTTCAGTTTTTTTTTTAATAAATCTGCAAAAATGGTCAACAATTATGTGTTTTTCTGTCAATAAGGGGTGCTGTGTACATTAATGAGGAAAAAAAAAAAAAAAACTTAAATGATTTTAGAAAATGGCTGCAATATTGTTTTTTTTAACCAAAGACGTGAAAAATGTAAGGGGTATGAATACTTTCCGTACCCACTGTATATATATGTTATAACTATAGGCTAACATACCTGTCAAAAGTTGTTGAACAGTAAGATTTTTTATGTTTTAAAGAATTCTCTTCTGTTCACCAAACCTGCATTTATTCGATCCAAAGTACAGCAAAAACAGTACAGTTTTGAAATATTTACTTTTAAAATACCTGTTTTTATATATTTTAAAATATTATTTATTCCTGCGATTTCAAAGCAGACCTTTACATCATTACTCCAGGTCAAATGATCCTCAGAAATCATTCTAATATTCTGATTTGCGGCTCAAAAAAACATTATTATTATGATGTTGAAAACAGCGGAGTAGATTTTTTTGAGGTTTCTTTGATGAATAGAAAGTTCAAGAACAGCATTTATTTGAAATAGTTTTTTTTTGTAACATTATAAATGTCTTTATCATTTTTTTGATCAATTTAAAACATCCTTGTTAAATTAAAGTAATAATTTCTATAATATAAATTTAAAGCTTTTTGAAGGGTATAGTGTATAATGTTACAAAACCTTTTTATTTCAGATAAATGCTGATCTTTGGATCTTTCTATTCATCAAAGAATCCTGAAAAAATGTACTCAACTGTTTTAAATATTGATAATCAGCAAATCAGCATATTAAAATAATTTTTGAAGGATCATGTGAAGACTGGAGTAGCCTAATGATGCTGAAAATTCAGCTTTGAAATCACAAGAATAAATTACATTTTACAATATATTCAAATAGAAAGAGTTATTTTAAATAGTAACAATATATATTTCACTATATTACTGCTTTTGCATCAAATAAATGCAGGCTTGGTGAGCAGAAGAGAATTCTTTAAGAAACATTAAAAATCTTGCAGTTCAAAAACCTTTGACTGGTAGTGTAGGCTGATTATTCTTATAGATAGAAACGTGCATTAACCAGGATAACGAGTATGAAACATGCTCCGAGTTGCTGCAGAAAACAAAAAAAATGAGCAACAACAAAAGCATGTTGCTGGAAATGGGTTTAATATTGAAAATGCAAACTGATTGTCTGCCAGCAGGAGGCGCTGTGAGAACGGTAGAACTTGCGATTTCTCCGGTAACGGCTGTAATCAAAACAGCTCCGCTCATGAACGCTACTTTAACAGATAAAAATGCCATCTAAACTATTCTGAAGACAGTCGGTTCCCCTCAGAGATACATTCATATAAAACACCCGTGACACATTTTGATTTTGAAACGTGCAGTGCTCATGTTTATTCAACGAAGTCAAACGCCACAAATAAATCAATGTATGGGAAACACTGGTAATGTATATCGAAATATCGGAAATGTGTTTAAAAATCATATCACCGTTATTGAAAAAAATTATATCACGATACATATTGATATTGAATTATTGTCCAGCCCTACTTTAAATATACAAAATATAAAAACTCTTTAAATATAAAAAACGCACTTACAAAAGACAGGACAAACCTAACAAAAACATAAATACAACTGTGGAGCACGCCACGGAGGCAGCCATCAATGTTGGCGCCATCGCAAAGATGTTTTCGATCAACTTCGATCAACTTTTTAGATCAACTTTTGCTTAGCAGGAGAAAACGTAGTGCCAGATTTACTAAACAGGGCAAATTAGCGTGAGAGCGCAATTCCAAAAAAGCACGAATGGGCGTGGAAAATTTCGCGGGTGTTTTTCTGACAATGTGCAAATGAAAGAACACATACACAGTCAGATCATTTCCATAATGGCCAACACAATCTACCAAGAGCAGCGCAAATTAGTATCTGCTTTAAGACAAATAGCAGTAATTTGATGAGCGCAAACGTTAGTAAATTGCATTGCGTGATTCATTTTAATATTCTCATCCCATACATTTTGCGTCTGAAAGGGAAACTCCTATGCATACTCAATAATGTTAGGAGCAAAAATAACGGTGTTCACACCTTTTCAGCACTAATTATTCACTGTGCAGCTTTAGAATATCCTAACAGTACTATTTTATCACCAAAAGACCTTTATGCTGGCGCAAGCTGTTAATAAATCTGGCCCTTGAAGTAGTCTAGAGAAGGCAGCAAAAGAAACAGTCACATTAATCAAATTCACTTTCATCCCCTAATATCGCCCGCATCAGCAAATATTGCTATTGTTTGCCAAGGAAGATATAAACAATATGCAGTGGGTTTTGTACAGATCTGGAGAATGCGTGGTTCAGAGGAAAGGGATCACGTGTGACCACGGTGTGTTACGCAGGACCACAGGGAATGCTCTAACACAGGAAAGACATGATCAGTAGGGGGCAGTCATGTAACGTACTGAACTGAAACGGCAGAGAACATTAATCACGGCATGCTATAGTCCAGGGGTGGCGAACGTCGGTCCTGGAGAGCCGCAGCCCTGCAGAGTTTCGCTTCAACCCTAATCAAACACACCTCAACAAACTAATCAAGGTCTGAACGGTACTGGAAGCTAAAGGAAAGGAGTGTTTATTAGGGTGGAGCTGAACTCTGAGGGCCTGGGCTCTCCAGGAACCGGAGTTCGCCAACCCTGCTATAGTCTATTGAACCTTATTGAGTACTTTGCAAACGCCAACAAAATATTCATGATTCTGTTATAAATATTATTATCTCATGGTTATCATGATAGTTTGATTACTTAAAAAAAACATTTCAAAAGTCTTACCTTACAGAGGTATTTTACTATGCTTCTATATGTGAATATTCGAGTTGAGTCTGTAATGTTCGCGTTACCTTGTCGTGTCCGTGCGCTTGGCCTTGGCCATTTGTTGTGGAAAAATAAGGTAAGTGTGTTCAAGCGCCAGCAGAAAACTGTGTAAAGAAATACTCTTTGTGAGAAGCAGTCAATCAGCAGAAGTTAAAAGCAGCTTGTAAGTTTATTTATTTCTTGTCTCAGTGTTTAGCACAGTTGTCATTGCTAGGAAATGCTTGTTTTGTTTACAGTGTGGAGACGTGCTGAAATCGCGTTTGGTCTCGTACTGTATTGCGTACCTTGTCAGTGTCGTGCACTTTGCTTGGCCATTTGTAGTGATAAACAGGAAAGTGTGTTCAAGCTGAATTCAATTTGAGTTTTGTTAAACTAATATAAAAAGCTTAGTATACATGGCAGCGGTCGCAGCAGCCCTCGTGTGAAGCTCTCCTCGTGTGAAGACAGAAAAGTGTAAAGACCATTGTCTCTACCGTTCGACTCCACCGAGCAGGGACACCAGCAAGGCACATAAGTATCACTTCTGAATCATTCTCTTTCCTACTACTTGTTCCACTTCTGTTTCAGTTTTTATAACCAATTCTTACTATGTGTTCCAGATCCTTACTATCACTACCACTCGAGAACCCACCCCCCGTCCACCATGCATCACACACTGTAGGCAGTGCAATCCTAACAACATGCACACTTTGTCTATGTCTACTAATACACTACTTTATTTTTCTATTGGTCTCTGGAATTGCCAGTCTGCTGTAAACAAAGCAGATTTTATTACTTCTATTACAAGTCATTCAAGGCTAAACCTCATGGCCCTGACAGAGACTTGGATCAAACCAGAGGACACTGCTACTCCTGCAACACTCTCTAATAATTTCTCATTTTCCCACACTCCCTGTCTGACTGGAAGAGGTTAAGGTAATGGTCTGCTTATCTCTAATGATTGGAAAATCATTCCTTTACCTTCTCTGGGTATTAAACAGCTCCTTTGAATCACATTCAGCCACTATTACACACCCTCTTAAAATCCATTTTATAGTTGTTTTATCGACCCCCAGGACCACTAGGTAATTTCTTGGATGAATTAGGTGTGCTGCTCTTAACCTTTTCTGATGATGGTACTCCCCTAGTTATGCTTGGAGACTTCAACAACCACCTATATAAACCTCAGGCTGCAGACTTCCACAATCAGCTTGCTTCTTTTGATCTCAAGCAAGTATTAACTACTGCTATTCACAAATCAGGCAACCAACTGGACCATATTTACACACGACACTGCTCCACAGATCATGTGCTGGTTACTCCACTGCACACCTCGGATCACTTACTCCGCACTCTTAACCTCAACATGGCACAACACATACCCCTACACATGTCACTTTTCGACGTAACCTACGCTCTCTCTCACCCTCCCGGCTATCTGCTATGGTTTCATCTTCGCTTCCTCCCCCTAAACAGTTATCATCTCTTGATGCTAACCGTGCTACTGATACTTTCTGCTCCACTCTTACGTCTTGTTTAGACACTGTCTGCCCCTTGTCTTCCAGGCCAGCTCGTACCACATCTTCTGCCCCTTGATGTTCTCCGTGAGTATCGTTCTAAGCTCAGAGCTGCAGAAAGAGTATGGCGCAAATCACAAAATCCTACTGACCTTAATGTATATCGATCACTCCTCTCTTCATTCTCTGCTAATGCCTCCACTGCTAAAAGGACATACTTTCACAACAAAATTAACAATTCACCTAACTCTCGCATGCTCTTTAAAACATTTTCTTCCCTCCTTTGTCCTCCTCCTCCCCCTCCTTCATCAACTCTAACAGCTGACGACTTTGCCACATTCTTCATTAATAAAATTAAAAACCTCAGTACACAATTTGCCACACCACAAACTGTCAAACACATCTTACCAGCAAACATACACTCATTTTCATCCTTCTCTCCACTCTCTGAGGCAGAAGTCTCTAAACTCATCCTTTCCAATCATCCTACTACTTGTCCGCTTGATCCTATTCCATCTCATCTCCTTCAAGCCATTTCTCCTGCCGTTGTACCTGCACTCACATCGTTAACACATCCCTTCACACTGGTGTTTTTCCCTCAACATTTAAACAGGCTCATATAACCCCACTTCTTAAGAAACCCACTCTTAACCCAACTCTTTTAGAGAACTACAGACCGGTTTCCCTTCTACCTTTCATTGCAAAAACACATGAACGAGTCGTGTTCAACCAAGTCTCAGCCATTCTCACACAGAACAACCTCCTGGACAGCAACCAATCTGGCTTCAGAAGTGGACATTCGACCGAGACTGCCTTGCTTTCAGTTGTTGAAGCCCTAAGACAGACAAGAGCGGCCTCCAAATCTTCTATACTTATTTTGCTGGATCTGTCTGCTGCTTTTGATACAGTGAACTACCAGATTCTCCTGTCAACCCTATTGGAAAATGGCATCTCAGGAACCGCACGCCAGTGGTTTGAGTCTTACCTCTCAGATAGATCCTTCAAGGTATCTTGGAGAGGTGAAGTGTCCAAGTCGCAACATCTAGCTACTGGGGTGCCTCAGGGCTTAGTTATTGGACCACTTCTCTTCTCTGTCTACATGGCATCACTAGGTTCTGTCATTCAGAAACATGGCTTTTCATATCACTGCTATGCTGATGACACTCAACTCTACCTCTCATTCCATCCTGATGATCCGACGATAGCTGCTCGCATCTCAGCATGTCTAACAAACATTTCTTGTTGGATGACAGACCATCACCTTCAACTCAACCTGGCTAAGACAGAACTGCTTGTGGTTTCAACAAACCCATCACTTTATCAAAATGTCACCATCCAGTTAGGCTCATCAACCATAACTCCTTCAAAAACAGCTAGAAACCTTGGAGTTGCGATTGATGATAAGCTAAATTTCTCAGACCACACTGCTAAAACTGCCCGGTCCTGCAGATTTGCTTTATACAACATTAGGAAGATCAGGCCCTTTCTTTCAGAACATGCAACACAACCCCTTGTTCAAGCTCTTGTTCAGTCCAGGCTGGACTATTGCAATGCTCTCTTGGCAGGTCTTCCAGCCACTTCTATCAAACCTCTACAATTAATCCAAAATGCCACTGCAAGATTAATCTTTAATGAGCCGAAAAGAACACATGTCACTCCTCTGTTCATCAATTTGCACTGGCTTACCAGTAGCTACTCACATAAAATTCAAGGCATTAATGTATGCCTACAAAACCACCACTGGCTCTGAACCCATTTACCTAAATTCATTACTTCGAGTTATGTGCCCTCTAGAAGCTTGCATTCTGCAAGTGAAAGTCGCTTTATTGTGCCATCCCAAAGAGGAACAAAATCACTTTCACAGACTTTTTCATTAACCCTTTCATTCCCTCCTGGTGGAATGAGCAGCTGAGTCCTTAACTATCTTCAAGAAACGGCTAAAAACCACATCTGTTCCACCTTTATTTGACCCTCTAACTCGACACTTTTTTTTTTTTTTTTTTTTAAGATTTATTTTTGGCATTTTATGCAGACAGGACAGTAGGTTACAGGAAGGCGGAGTGGGTGAGAGAGAGAGGGGGGGGGGATCGGGAAAGGTCCACGAGCCAGGACTCAAACTCAGGACACCTGAAGCGCAACGGTGCAACATGTCAACTGTTCACTTGCATGGCCGACTCTAACACTTTCTATTCTTATTTACTTCTACTTATCTATATTTATCTGTTTTATTCTTCTTTAAAAAAACAAACAAACCTAGCTTTCTATTTTTTTATTAATTGTTTTTCTTTTGTGTGTGGGGGAATGTGGTGTGGTATAATTATATATATAATATATTATAGATATATCTATTATATATATAATATATATATATGTATATATATACCTTGCTATGTGTACTGTGTTAGGCTAGCCGAGACTTGTCATTTTCACTTATATATTGTTGCTCTTTTGTTCGTTTAGACTGCTTTTATTGTCCTCATTTGTCAAGATCGCTTTGGATAAAAGCGTCTCCTAAATGACTAAATGTAAATGTAAATATGTTGTGGATCATCTAAAATCATGATAAAAGTAGCTATGTGGTAAGAGCTATGACAAGAACACCACATATCGCTTGTTTACCACACTCCCCTGTCATCGGCACATTTACTACTAAAAACGACACCAACAAACTGAGACCATAAAAAAGTTCAGTTTAATTAAAAGTGAAAATCATTCCGTATTGCTGGCAAGGCCGCTTACACTACCCCGAGAAAAAATAAATTTTAACAAAGATGCTTTCGTTTGTCAATGAAGACAGAGTTGACATAGTGAGTAAGTAGGCCTACAGCTTTTTGTTAAAGCTCATTTGACATGAGTGGACAGAGATTGTTGAGTTTGTTCCACTAAAAATGGATGGGTTATTATTATTATTATTATTATCATATTATTATTATTATTATTATAATACTTAACCTGAGCCTGTTGTCATTTTTTGCGGGGATATTTTTTGTGATTGGTAGTTTTGTTGGGCTTTATTTGTTCCTGTTTGAAAACATTCATTTTAAAAGCTGGAAACCTTTTAAAACATGTTCATTTAGTTCAGATAATTTTGCATGAACTCAGAGAAGACGAAAAACTGTAAACTTGCAATTTGTCTCGCTTAGGACGAGGTTCCTGTTTTCGCTCAGACTGATTATTACTGCATCGCTAAACCTACAGCCTAACAGTCAAATATTGTTTTATTTGATTATTTCTGCAGATGAAAAAACATAATAAACAAACGCTCATTTGCGTAAGGACATGGTTGACAGCTGTTAATGCACAATTAACATTTTAGATCGACAAACTGTACTGTATAAGATTTCTATTCAAACTGAAAGCATAAATCTAGGCTACCCGCTAATGTTTTCAAAGCACAATGACGCTCTACAATCGGCGGCGCTAAACCCGGAAGTGCATATACTTACTTGCCGGTAACCCGCCAAAATAAAATCTTGCTGATTTTAAGTTTAAAAAAATTAAAAATTAAAATAAAATAAAATAAAAAAAGTGCACATTACAATAATAATTAAAAAAACACTAAAAAATGTTATCATTTTATTTTTAGGTTTACTATAAATAATTGTATTTGTATTTAATACTCCGTTTTTATTTTAAAATAAAATAGTATTATCACACTTTTAGTTTATTATTTTATTTAAAAAAAAACTAAATAAAGTGCAATAATATTATCACTATTTGTAATTTATTTTTTATAGTTATATTTGATGGGTCACACCATTTGCTGTGTGAGGACCAAACCAAATCTCCAGGTTCTCATATGAGAACCAGGCTGAAAAACTTATGTGCACCCCTGACAACAGTCATATGAGTCCTCATAAACCAAATCATGTCCTCATAAACCATGAGTAAACACACACAAGTGTTATAAAACTATAGTCTACTGCTGAGTCATATACAATAGTCATGTGTCCTCATAAACCATGAGTAAACACACACAATTGTTGTAAAACTATAGTATACTGCTGAGTCACATACAATAGTCATATGAGTCCTCATAAGCTAAACCATGTCCTCATAAACCATGAGTAAACACACACAAGTGTTATAAAACTATAGTCTACTGCTGAGTCATATACAATAGTCATGTGTCCTCATAAACCATGAGTAAACACACACAATTGTTGTAAAACTATAGTATACTGCTGAGTCACATACAATAGTCATATGAGTCCTCATAAGCTAAACCATGTCCTCATAAACCATGAGTAACACACACACAAGTTTTGTAAAACTATAGTCTATTGCTGAGTCACATACAATAGTCATGAGTCCTCATAAACCATGAGTAAACACACACACGTGTTGTAAAACTATAATCTACTGCTGAATCACATACAATAGTCATATGAGTCCTCATAAACCATGAGTAAACACACACAAGTGTTGTAAAACAATAGTTACTGCTGAGTTAAATACAATAGTCATAGGAGTCCTCATAAACCATGAGTAAACGCACACAAGTGTTATAAAACTATAATCTACTGCTGAATCACATGCGGTAGTCACAAGAGTCCTCATAAACCATGAGTAAACACACACAAGTGTTGTAAAACTATTGTCTACTGCAGTCACATACAATAGTCATATGAGTCCTCATAAACCAAATCATGTCCTCATAAACTATGAGTAAACACACACAAGTGTTGTAAAACAATAGTTACTGCTGAGTCACATACAATAGTCATATGAGTCCTCATAAACCATGAGTAAACACACACAAGTATTGTAAAACAATAGTCTACTGCAGAGTCACATACACTAATCTTATGAGTCCTCATAAAGCAAATCATGTCCTCATAAACCATGAGTAAACACACACAAGTGTTGTACAACTATAGTTACTACTGAGTAACATACAATAGTCATACGAGTCCTCATAAACCAATATGAGAATATGAGTACCAAAATCCAAAGAATGCCAGCCCCGAATGGCTACCTGTGATTTTTAAAATTTTGCAAGACTTGTGAACATAATATTGGGAAGATCAGTCAAATTATTTTTAACTTCGTTTGCTAAGTTTTTCTTTTTCACCCAACGAACATAAGGATACTGATAAACGCAGGGCACAAGACTCTGGCTTTCTCTGTCTTCTTTGAAGCTCCTATGAAATAACAAGAGAGAAAATACTGTCAAGTTTAACAGTATGATGAATAAATATGAATGATAACACTTTACAATGTGTAATTTCTGAACATTAGTTAAAGGGAGTAAGTTAAACTAACATGAAAAACACGAATCACACATTTATGACACAATTTTTAAAGTGGTCATATGATGCAATTTCAAATTTTCCTTATCTCTTTGGAGTGTTACAAGCTGTTCGTGAATAGATAAGATACCTAAAGTTGCAAAGACTAAAGTCTCAAACCCAAAGAGATATTCTTTATAAAAGTTAAGACTCGTCCACACCCTTGTTTAAACATGCCCCCACATGTCTATGTCACTATGTGGGAAGATTTGCATAACGCCGCCCAAATGTTCACGCAAAGAAAGAAGGCGTAACTTTGATTCTCGCTGTAGAATTGTTGCTGCTGCCGCCATGTTGTGGAGACGCTGTGTGTTTCGTTGTGAAAGCGAAACTACTTTGTTTGGCCTTCCAAAAGAGGACACAACTAGAAATCAGTGGTTAAGTTGTATTTACAAACACTGTTCCAGAACAGTTCAACCTAAATATTCAGATGTGTGCAGTGCATTTTACGGAGGACTGTTTCTTGGGAAAGTAGCCTACAATGCTGTGCACAAAGGCTGTTTCTATAAAGTGGGGCAATTCCACCTTTGGCGTTCTGACTCACAGCCTGTAAGTACGTTTTCATATTTAAAGAATTTGCCACTGATGATTCAAACGCGAGTTTTGAGCAGTGTAGAGTAGCGCTTGTTGTTTGTCATTTCTCCGATCACAAATGCAGACATGGTTTTATGTTTACGCGGTGCGATGCCACGCAATGTGTAAAAAGACAGTATAAGTCATTATAATTCCATAATTATGTCCCCATGGATGCAACGAATGCCTCGTTTATAAAAGGGTTTCATGTTTTTGAATCATCGCTCCAACCTGACAGGGCATCACAGTATAGTAAGGGGCGTAACATTTCCGTCACACGCTTGAGGTATTCGGCCAATCACAAACGCACTAGATAGCTGGCCAATCAGAGCACACCTCGCTTTACAGAACGCTGAGCTTTGTAAAAATCAATGCATTTCAGAAAGGCGGAGCATGTGGAAAATAATGTGTTTTTTTAACCTTAAACCGCATAAACACATTGCATTACACCAAATACACAACATAATGTTCTTTTTACCAACGACATATGACCCCTTTAATTTTTGTTAATGTTATTTAATAAAAGTACAGTCATTCATTGTTTGTTCATGTTAGTTCATAGTGCATTAACTAATGTTAACAAGCACGACTTTTGATTTTAATAATGTGTTAGTAAATGCTGAAATTAACATTAAGATTAATAATGCTGTAGAAGTATTGTTCATTTTTAGCTCATGTTAACTAATGTAGTTAACAAATGTTAAATAATATTTTAAATTAAATGAACTGTTCCCTCTTGGTGGAATGACCTGCCCAACTCAGTCCGAGCAGATGAGTCCTTAGCCATCTTCAAGAATCGGCTAAAACGCATATGACTTCACATCTTTATTTGACCCTATACTCTACACTCTCTATTCTAATCCTTTTAGACTTGCACTCGATCATTTAGCTTATTTTCTTTCATTAAAACAGTAGCTTATCTAATCTTTTTGATTCTGTTACGGCAGAGAAGAGTCAGGATCCAAGTGGGAGTGCAAAAGGTAAGGTTTATTTTGTAATCACAAATAACGGATACACAAGGTGATAATCCTCGGGTCCTGGTCACGATCAGAGCTCCACTGAGAAACCCCTCCAACCACTGCGCTAACCAAACCAAGGAGAAGGCTGAAGATCCATACCCAGACTGAGCGAGAACTGGAAACAGAAAACTGACAGGGAGACAGGAACATGAGAATAACAAACACACATTGAACAGGGTGTCCTATAAAAGGAATCGCTAATAAGTTGCAGCTGGCGCGCTCTGATTGAGCACCAGCTACAACCACTAACGAATGACGTACGCACATACAACCACATGACAAGACACAAAAGGACCGTCCGGACCCATGAACCGTAAAGTATTCTATCTGTTTTATTTTATTATTATACAAATAAACAAAGCAAAAAGGCCTCTAACACTAGATGCTCTATTCTTGTTCTACTCTCTCTGCTTCTTTTTATATTTTTAATATAATAAAAATAAAAACATTGCTACATGTACTGCGTTAAGCTATCTGAGACTTGTTATAGCACTTGTATATCATTGCTCTTTTGTTGATTTTGATTGCTTCCATTGTCCTCATTTTTAAGTCGCTTTGGATAAAAGCGTATGTAAATTTACAAGAAAAAAAAGAACTTATTGTAAAGTGTTCAATTAACATCTAAACTAATACGTTACTGTTAACTTGCCATACCCGTATTTTAAGTCTTTAAACGATAGTTGCACCGGAGCCACTGAAGGTCAATTCAGAATTCAGTTTTAATGTGCGTCTAGAATTGCTGCAGATGAGGCATTAAGTGCATGGCACTGCGACCGACTTAACATTTTACAGAGTTTAATGTAGCAATGTGGTTGCTCAGTTTTTCTCGTGCAATAGATTTGAACAAAGAAATAAAGTGCTACGCACAGGCTGTATTGATTACAAAAATAAGACGAGTAAAGAAAACGCTGTACTTAATAAAATAATCACCCTTTATTTAAATATATGAACACAGAAAATCTCTATTAAAGGTAAACATATTATGCCCCTTTTTCAATATGTAATATAAGTCTCTAGTGTCCACAGAATGTGTCAATGAAGTTTCGGCTCAAAATACTCCACAGATAATTTATTATATAATTTTGAAAATGCCTATTTTGAGTGGAAGCCGAAAACAAGCTGTTTTCGGGCCTGTGTCTTTAAATGCAAAAGAGCTGTTGGCACTCCCCGCCCCCTTTTCCAGAATAGAACAGCGCCGTTACAGATCGTACCTGCTAAAAACATCTGTTTTTGGTTCTGATTATCATGTTTATCGCGCTGAAATCATGCGTTTTAAACCATATTAGCTTAAACTTCAGATATACGGTTTTCTGAGAGCACACAACCGAAGCACACGGACAGAAAGAGGCTGTCACAGCATGTGAGTACTAAACTAAATTCTCATTCACACACAGGTTTACATAAAAAACCACACGAGTTACAAAAACAGTCGGTTAAGTCTGTGAAGGTAAACAGCTGGGAAATAAATTGCTTGTTTATTTTAGATCTGTGTGGCAGCAACAATATACAGTAGCCTAAAAAAAATCTATAAATCCACTGCTCTGTTGTCTCCTCTGAGGCTGGGCTCTAAATAGTGTTCTGTGCTCGTCTGTGTAGCCAAAGACAGAACAGTTAGCATGCTCTGCTAAAACTTTTGCCATGGCATTAGAGCTGGTACACCATTGTTGCTTGCAAAATCAAATGAGGTGCCTTGAGTGGAAGTTTACAGATTAAGGGGCGGTAATATTATAATGAGATCCCTTTGCCACGTCACCAAGGGAGCGAAATCAGATGCGCTCCTTTTCTCAGACGCTTGCAGAAAAAGGCTTACCAAAACAAAGTGATTGGGTTAATCTTTTTCATATTTCCTTGGTTGGTAGATGCACCAGGGATTTTACCGAGGAATTTACCAATTAATTCTTTAAAAATCCTACAATGTGATTTTCTGGATTTTTTTTCTTTCTCATTTTGTCTCATAGTTGAGGCATACCTATGATTAAAATTACAGGCCTCTATCATCTTTTTAAGTGGGAGAAATTGCAAAATTGGTGGCTGACTAAATACTTTTTTCCCCACTGTACACAGAGTGGCTTGAGGGTAAATTAAGAAAAACTTAACATTTTTGGGTGAACAATTCCTTTATTCAGAATCTGGTTTCGGTATCGCTTTCCCATTTCAAAATATTTAATATGCTCATTAAAGGTTCATAAGTCAGATTATTGCATTAAAATATCCACAAAAAAACACTTGAATAAAATACGTGTATCATTCTTTCATTCGTTTTTTGATTTAATATTGAAAGTAGAAAAATTAGAAAATGGCTCCTTTTTAACTTTTTAGTTTTTTTTCCAAAAAAACAAGAATTCAGCTTAAATTTACGTTTTTCATTCATGGGTAGAAAAATTAATAAACAGCTTGAATATTCGATTTCTACAATTTGTCGAGAATTAAACGCACCTATATGGTAGGCTATAGCAAATTATTTTGCGGACCCCTATCACTTTAAGATTTAAGACTATTTATTAGTCTGTTTGTTTGATGAAGTTAAGATTGCATACACATGCAGCAGCAGAGGACTATTATTCCTATTAGTGATACTGCGGAAGAACTGATGACGGCACGGTTTGATCTTCGGCTGACCAGTCAGCAGAAAGGGGCGTTAAATTCCTGCCAAATTGTAGAAATCAAATATTGAAGCTGTTTATTCATTTTTCTACCCCTGAACGAAAAACGAAAATTTAAGCTGAATTCTTGTTTTTTTGGGGGGAAAACCGAACCAACATTAAATCAAAAAACGACTGAACGAATGATACACGGATTGAATAAGGTTAGATATTTTGTTGACTTGAGTACTTACAATATCCCCAATGGTATCCATCAAAGTTTAAATTTATGACTAGAGATGACAGGATTAAAAAAAAAAAAGAAAGAAAATTGTTTTTTTTAATCCTGTCATCTCTAGACATGACCGGTCTGCAGTCTTGATATCAACCTTATACCTCCCGCAAATGTATAACAACTGAATAAGACGACGACAATACCAACATGTGTGTATTACTCATTACAACAATCTTACCACAATTGTTTTTCTTTCATTATAATGTTTAATCTATTGAAAAAGAAGGAAGAGAAAGAGGGAAAAGAAGACATTAGGAACGAGGAGGAAAGAGACATCTAGAGGTAAAAATCAACTGAACCAATTAAAACAGTTGTGTTTTCTCTTGCTTTAAAGGGGTCATATGATGCTGTTTTAAAAGTTAATTATTATGTTTATTGGGTGTAACAGAATAGGGTAACATTCTTTAATGTTCAAATTTTTTCACATATTGTTCATTATTGTAACTTTCCTATTCACAGTATGGCCAGCTGACCAAGTGCATTTTGATTGCCTGAACATCTCAAGTGTGTCAGAAATGTATCGCCCCTTAAGCCAGGCATGCTCTGTGTAATTTTTGTCTGGTTTTGAGTAAATTTCTGACTCTTCACTAAAATCACTAAATTGCGCTAGCAGCATGCAACTCTTTTTGATGTACATCCTAAAATAGGCTTTAAACTAGTCATTAGAGGTGTGGCAAGATCTCATGCCATGAAATCTTTAGGAAGGTATGAATGAATGTCCTCTGTTATATTGAATAAATATATTTGTGGGAGACTATAAGCTTTTATAACTTTGCAGATGACATACATGCACAAACAACTATAGTAAAGTGAAAAGTGAAGTGACATGTGGCCAAGTATGGTAACCCATACTTGGAATTAGTGCTCTGCATTTACCCATCCAAAGTGCAACACACACAGCAGGGAAACACACACACACCGTGACCACACACCCGGAGCAGTGGGCAGCCATTTATGCTGCGGCGCACGGGGAGCAGTTGGGGGTTCAGTGCCTTGCTCAAGGGCACCTCAGTCGTGGTATTGAAGGTGGAAGAGAGCGCTGCACATTCACTCCCCCCACCTACAATCCCTGCCGGTACGAGACTCGAACCCGCAACCTTTGGGTTACGAGTCCAACTCTCGCACCATTAGGCCACGACTTCCCCACTAGTACACACTGAAGTAAAAGAAAGACATGAAAAGCATCATATGTCCTCTTTACCATTGAAAGCTTCATCATAGTCCACATGGTATTAGACTCAGCATGCCCCTACTGCATTGCAGAATTTCCATTGAATAGTTTCTATAGTTGCTATAAATATAATTATAATATTATCATAAAAGTGAACTTTCATTTACTGAAATAAATGAACTTTTCCACGACATTCTAATTTATTGAGATGCACCTGTAATTGGCAGTATTTTGAATGGCGTTAATGCTTCCATATTAATTTAAGTAAAACTCATACCCAAACAAATCTAGCTATGGTTGTACTATTGTAGCAATTATTTGTAAATGTGTGTAGAGTTATGAATCTGTAAATCAATCCATGTGTTCATATTAAGATATGTAAATGTGTAAAAGATCTCAGATTTATAAATATTTGCGGGTTCCTATAAATATTATTGAGAATCTGTGTATAATCGTTTTAAAACCTCACATTTTTGCATTCAAAATATAATTGTTTCCTATTTTTGTGACTTTTTGTTTTTTTTGGCTAGTAGATGTTCTGAATGGCCAGTAACCTGAAAATTGTGTAGCCAAATTGGTTAATTTGAAACCCTGGTGAACACGTTTTACTTAAGTTGCATTATAAATGCTTTGATTTATGTTAGAAATGTATTGTCTAGACATATTACAAAGATAGTATGGCAAGTGGACTAAAAAATTACTAGCCAGTGGCCAGGGGGTTGTATCACAGAAAAAAAGGTGTTTATATATATATATATGCCATATGTTTATATTTTTTTGTGTTTTTCAAACTGGTTTTAGTGTTACCGAAGTAAATAGAGCTACAAATACAGTTCTGGATTACCCAGCAGAGCACAGATCAACTAAATTATGTATTTTCCCAGCATTTGGGCTCATTTTATGGCCAGGTATTACACAAATCTAATATTGTACAAATTATTATTCATTATTATGTTACAGTTGTTTTATTATTATTATTTAAAAGGTTGGCTGTGTGAAGAATTGTGAATTTTTCTCATCACAATTTTTTATTATTTTTATTTTTTTTTACAGTGTGCAGTACTACATGGCACGTGTACTGTTTCCATACAAAATATAAAAAAACAAAAGACTTGGGTAAGTGTTATATTTGGGCAATGCTTTACAGGAAGGGGAAATACATATGTGTGTGTGTATATGTACGTATGTATAATTTTTTTATGCTCATGAATTTTCTTATGCTCATCAAGCCTGTTTCTTTAATCAAAAATATAGAAAAAACAGTACTATTGTGAAATATTATTGACAAGTTAATAACAATTTTCTAGTTTAATATACTTTAAAAATATAAGTTATTCCTGTGAGTTTAAGCTGAAGTTTCATAGCATTATTCCAGTCTTTTGTCACATGATCCTTCACAAGTTTTTCTAAGATGCTGAGTTTTTGTGCTTTTGCCTTAATACACCACAACAATGGATTTGAAATACAACAATCAAGATGTGATTGAAGTGCAGACTTTTAGCTTTATTTTAAGAGGTTCCATATAAAATATGACATTTACCATTTAGGAGTTACAGCCATTTTAAGCAAAGTACCTCCATTTTCAGGGGCTCAAGTGACATAATTAAAAATATAATTGGCAATTCAGCAATAATAAGCCATGGTTTACAGCAAAACTCAGACATCTTCGTCAGGCCAAAGAGGATGTCTACAGAAATGGAGACAGAGTCTTGTGCAATCAGGCCAGGAACACACTGAATAAGGAGATGAGATTGGATAAAAGGACCTACGCTACAAAGTTTGAAGATCAGTTCACTTCAAATGACTTAGCTTCAGTGGAAAGGTCTGAAAGCCATCACCAACTACAAGACACTATCCCCCCAGCAAAGGCGAATTCAACAACTGCTAAAGACCTGAATTCATTTTATGTAGATTTGAAAACCCCCCACACCAATTGCCATCTCTTTACACAACCTTAACACCGCCGGCAAACCCCCATCACCCCCCCCCCACTCTGCACTTCAGATCAATGACGAGAGGCTGCCCGGATTTCAAGGAAAGAACAAAAAAGAATAAAGGCACAGGCCAGATGGTTTACACCAGCATGTCTGAACACTGAGATTGACCACGCTGGTCCCATCTTTTCACACTGATCTTCAACAGATAACTGGAGCTGTGCGAAGTCCCTGCCTGGTTCAAACACTCCACCATCATCCCCGTCCTTAAGAAACCCAAGATAACAGGACTTAACAACTGCAGACCTGTGGCGCTAACGTCTGTCATCATGAAGTCTTTCGAAAAACTGGTTCTGACTTATCTGAAGGACATCACTTGACCTTTACTGGACCCCCTGCAGTTTGCCTACCGAGCAAACAGGTCCGTGGATGATGCAGTCAACATGGGACTGCACTTCATCCTGCAGCATCTGGACAAACCAGGGACTTATGTGAGGATCCTGTTTGGGGACTTCGTTTGGGTATTCAAAACATCATTCCAACACTCATCCACCAAACGACCCAGCTCTCGGTCCCTCAGCTATATATGTCAATCGCACAGCTTTTGCGATAGGCAACAGCTAGTGAGAGGGGAAAATCATGTCAAAACCAGCCCACCATCAGCACCTGCAGCCCCTCGGGGCGTGTGTGAGCTCTACACATGCTATTCGCATGTACACCACCAATGACTGCATCTCTAAAGGCCCCTCTGTCAAGCTCCTGAAGTTTGCAGATGACACCACACTTATCAACCTTCTGTGCACTTCAATAACTGTCTGGTTTGGCTCAGCTACAAACAGACATCAGAAGATTACAAAGAAAACGGTTTAGAACTGCCGAGAGGATTATTGGGTGCTCCCCTGCACCCCCTTCCGGAAATTAAAGTGAGTGTACAAACATTCTTCATACAAATATGAGGCTTTGTGTTCAGCCCAAAGCAAAAAACTCATACATGTTTGGAACATCTTGAGAGTCAGTAACAAAGATAGAATTTTTTATTATTGAGTGAACTATGCACAAAGTAATTTTTGGGTGGACTGGCATTTAAGTCACAGTCAGTCACCATTTCTGATTCCTGTTTACTGGAATTGTTTCCCTTTAGAACAAGATAAAACTCCCCAAACTCAAGGGAACCCTTGTTAATTGTTGTTGTTTTTTTAAACTTGGAAATTGCTAGTAAATTTTACAAAGATACACATACTTATGTTTTGTTTTCCTTGTATTTTAATTCAGGAGGAAACTGACACAAGTGGAGATTCTGATGAGGAACAAGATCCAGAATACATTCCAGACTCCGAATCAGATAGAGACGATGACCCTACAAATACATCACTATTTGTTGACCCTACAAGACCTGTCAACTCTATTGAAAAATCAACAGATACAACTTCAGAAGACAAAACTGCTGTTTCAAGCGGAGGGCAAAATGTCTGCTTTGTTTGCCAAAAGCCAGTTTTCAAAATAGTGCAACACTTCAGAACACACATAAAGGAGGACAGTGACATTGCAATGGCTCTTAGTCTCCCTGTCAGGTCAAAAACTAGAAAGGAATTGCTTGAGAAACTTCGGAATAGGGGAAACTTCATGCACAACAATGATGTTCTAAAAAATGGATAGGAGACAGCAGGATTTGACAAAGATAAGAACTGTTACAAAAGTCTTGCCTTGAAAATAGGACACTTCCTGTTAAAACTGAGTGACATTATAAGTTGTCATGCTCTCATGGCTGGAGACGAGGACTTCATTAAATCGTCAGAAGCATTCCAGAAACCTTATCAGGCAAAATGGTCAGAACATTTCACACTGTGCTCTGAGTACCATTAGTGATTTGGAGTACAATAAACCAGATAATTTCCCATTCACTGAAGACATCCAAAAACTTCACTTTTTTCTTGACAAAAGTGCAGAATTGGCAACTGCAGAACTGAAGACAGAACTATTCCAGTCTAGCACATACAACATTGAACATTGAACATGGGAGAGGTGTCAAAGATGAAACTGAGGAATTTTCTTGAATGAGATCACTCAAACACACATGAAGGAATGGCACTGTTGGAATACGAACAGAAGGTGTGCAACTATTTTGAGCGTGTTGAACTTAAAGGGAAAAGAGGGAGAAAGGTAGCATTTCTACTAACTCCCGAAATGTCAACTGCACTCAATCTGATGATTGCAAAGAAAAAGGAATGTGGTGTGCCAGATGAAAACGAGTACTTATTCGCTGTACCACACTGCCTGACGTACTACAGAGGACATCAAAGTCTCAGACGACATGCAGTTGAATGTGGTGCGAAGAAACCTGATTAATTACGGTCCACTCATCTACACAAAGAAATAGCAACCACTTCCCAAATTCTAAACTTAAAGGACAATGAACTAGATCAGCTTGCTGACTTTTTAGGACATGCCAAATCAGTTCATATACAATTCTACCGACTGTCTGAGCCCACTATACAAAGTGTAAATATTTAAAAGTTGCTGCTTGCACTGGAAAAGGGAAAGCTACATAAGCTGCTTGGAAAATCGCTTGATCAAATTGGAGGTATTTATGTCAAGTTATGTTAAGTTTTATCGTCAAATGTTATGTTTTTGTTTGTTCCTTATTACTGCTTCTTGCGGTCCTTGATCAACTGTTACAGCAAAGGTCCACAACCTTGCTCCTGGGCACCCATTTTCCTGCAGAGTTCAGCTCTAACCCTAATCAAACACACCTGAACCAGGAAATCAAGGTCTTCAGGATTACTTGAAAAGTCACAGGCCAGCTGTGCTGGATCAGGTAGGAAAGAAACTTTGAAGGATAGTGGGTCCCCAGAAGCAGGGTTGAAGACCTGTGTGTTACAGTATTCACTTACAGTATTTTAAAGGACAAAATTTTACAAGCCTTCACCATCACTTTAATTTCATTTTACAATTTCTGTAAGTGCTTAATGTAAAAATGTATAAATAGTTAAAATAACCATTTAAAATGTAGGTCAACATTTTTGTTGAAATTGAATTGTGACTGGGATTGAATTATGAGGTGCCTCAAGATTCTCATCCCTACAATCTTCACAGGTCTATATTGTAGAAAGAAAGACCTTTTATAATTTATAGGAAGCCATATTCATGTTTTGTGTAGCTGATACGTCTATTTAACAAAAAATTGTTGTTGAAACTGAAAAATTAAAATGGGTATGTTTCCATTATGGTTCAGATTTCACCGAGGAGGAGGAGGAGGAGGAGGAGAATGACAGCGAAGATGAGGAAACCATTCCTGCTGAAAATGTACTGCAGGAAGATGCTCCTGCTGAAATGAATGGTATGTATTTTGAATGTAAAAAAGTGTCAGCATACCAGTTAGGATTCTCCTTCTATTTGTAGATGTACATGAGAAGGTGTAGGTGATTTGGTTAAAGGGATATTTCACTGAAAAACGAAAATTCAGTCATTTCCTCACCATCAACCTTTTATACATTTCTTTGTTGTGCTGAACACAAAATATATTTTGAAGAACCAAGAAGGTTGGGCACCGTTGGACTCCATGTAGGAAAAATCTAAAGTAAAAGTTGTCGGAAACTGTTGGTTACAAACTATTCTCAAAATTCTTTTTGTTCAGTAGAAAAAACAGATACATGCAGGTTTTTGCAACAACTTTAGGGTTGTCACAACCACCAGCTCAGCCATCTCAATACACTACATTTCCCATCATCCCCTCTGGCTACCACCTGTGCGCACTCAACTATCACCACACATAGCACTGCATCAAGCATCCATTATCCTCTCATAGCCAGCACCACACTCACTGCTGTCTGGTCTCAAGTTGAACACCTCGTAGTGTCTATCACTTACTGCGGATCCTGTATTCTGGACTGTGTTGTTCTGTTGGAATTGTTGAATGGACTTTGAGTTTCGTGTGCCCCCCCCCCGCCCGCCCCCCCCATAAACCCTGCAAGAAAGCGATAAGGATTTGATATCTTCAGTTAAGTGAGCTTTCTGAGACTGATTATGTTGATACCCATTTGAGTTGGTATTCTATTTGTGGAAATAAAGAAGCTCATATAACCTGTACCAACCTTGTCCATCTCAATCCAGTTGTGACAAGGGTGAGTAAATGATGACAATTATAATTTTTAGGTGAACTATCCTTATAACAAGAGAAATGTCTCAATTATTTATGGCAACCCTTGTTACCCAGGGGAGAAAACAGATGTTTGTTTGCCACTAGGAGTTTGCTTTCAGCGCACAAATCGCCTTCAGTCTTTCTAGAGAAGGCCAATGGGAATTTGTGAGCAAAATTTATATGCTTGGCCCCACCTGAAACATCTGGGTGTATAAGGCCACAGTGGAAAATCCTCAGTAGTTACAGTGGTGGAATTGGAACACTAGTATTTTCACCAGTTAAAAATGGTTTCAAGTCAGATATTTCTCTCTTGCTGTAGTGTCGGTAGGAAATATCATTTTACATTTTCAAACATTCATTTTGCTATTAATTGTAGTAATCCAGTGAGCTTTTTTGTTTGCACAAGGAGCCTGACAACAGCCAGTACTCCACACAGCGATCTGATCTCATCCAGTCTGTCTGTCATGACATTAAGAAACAGAACAAATGGAGACAGACTAAATCCAGAAGAACCGTGGCAATGTCTCCAAGATGCTTCAAGAAACCTTCCTGCAAAGCTACCTGAAAAACTATGCTCAAGTGCACCTAGGGTAAAAGCTGCTTTAAACGCAACTGATGGTCACACCAAATGGTGAGTAATAATCACCCGCACCTACACCTGCTAATCAAGATCTCCATTTAAGACTCCCCTTACTGCGGATACTTGCCTCCCATTGGTCTGTCTGCTTCTACATCTTTCTTCAGTCCCATCTGTCTGGCAGCTTTTCACCTATAAGAAAAGGAACCGTTACTGTACTGTTACTATAAATCCAACATCTGCTTAAATTACAAGTTTATCTGTGTCGATCTCCATCTGATCTTATAACAGAAGACCAAACAACGCAACACAGAATGGAGATCAGTGAAGCTGGTATTCCTCCCCCCGATCCGTCTGCTGAACTGGTCCATGGCCTTTGACAATCCCAGCCAGCCGTCACCACTTCTTCGCTATCTGCCTCTGCCAGTCACATGACCGAACCAGTGACATACTCTGGTGAAGCAGTGGAGTGCAGCGGGTTTTTGTTGTAGTGCTCATACTTTGAGATGCAGCCCTATCTCTTCCAAACCAATCATGCCAAGATCGCATACATCCTCGCTCTCCTCTCCGGGTGTGTGCTCCAGTGGGCAAGATCCAGATGGGAGGCCGAGAGTCCCATAAGCAGTTCGCTGACTGCCTTCACCCATCAAGAGCCAGCTCTTTCTGTGTACACAATCAGCTCTTCAATCTCCGTCAAGGTAAACCTTCCACAACAGGTTATGCCTTACAATTCCGCACATTGGCAGCAGTCAGTGGATGGAATGAAATGGCACTGATAACGGCATACTGTCAAGGCCTTAATTCCACCATCTGTCAACATATGGCCATATATGATGTAATTGGGCAAGAGTTTTATTCGACAATCTATTAGCATCTCCCAACCTGCTTACTATCCTCTTCCTGTTGCCCCTCCAGCACCTGATGCCATGCAAGTAGACCCTTTCCATCGGTCTCATGCAAAGTGTCATTGCCAAATCCTTAATCGGCTGTGTTTGAAGTGTGGTGCAGAAGGTAACGACCCCACACCCAGCAGTGAGTGCAATTCCTCTACCGCGCTTGAGAGCATCTTAAACCCAAACTGATGTTGTTTTGACCTTCTGATACTCCTGTTTCTGCGCAAGCCCTTATTTATCTCCCCTGATCTCTTCAAACAACTCCACATCAAAAAAACAGCCTGTGCTCAACTTTCACTCTATTTTCGGAAAGCAGCTGGGCCGTGGTACTTCAGACACTGCACCCCACAGTGACACTCCACATAGGATGCCTTCATCAGGAGAAGATCTTTCATGGTGCTCGAGGGTTCCACTGCTCCCAGTCATCCTGGGACACCCCTGGTTATTATAACATTGGTCTTCGGTCTGCTGGAGGAGTGGAGAAATCCAACGGTGGGGAGATTCCTACTTCGAATCATGCCTAAACCTTTTCAAGAAGCCTAGAACTACCAGGTCAACCAGCACTGGATCGGATCTGTCAGAATCCATCTTCCTACTCAACCACCATTGAGAGCCCTGAAGTGACTGAGCAACAGGAGATCCCCCCCCCCCTCGAGTACCGTGCATTCCAGGATGTTTAGCAAGCAATTGGCCACACAATTCCCACCACATCAGCCATGGGAATGTGCAATCAACCTGCTGTCTGGGGCAATGCTACACGCATGGAAGATTTATCCCTTGTCCATCCAGGAACAGAAGGCCATGGAAGAGTACATCGAGGAGGCTCTTAAGCAAGATTTCATCCATTCTCCAAAGCCTGTAAGTTGATCCCCTTGAATGGCCTACCTTCTGCTCTTGACATGGCCGAGACCCTCTTCAAACACATCCAGTGTTTTGTGATCTCTAAGGATATTGTCTTGGACCGCAGACCTCAATTTCCAGACTGAGCTGAAGAACATTCTTTTGAATGGAGTAGAAAACTTTGCTGGCATTAGTGGAAGTGCATTAGCATGGTTCAAATCCTACTTATCTGACCGCCATCAATTCGTAGCAGTGAATGAAGCGGTATCCTAAGTGAAGTATGGAGTACCTCAAGGCTCAATACTAGGGCCATTACTTTTAACGCTTTACATGTTACCCTTGGGAGATATCATCAGGAAACACTGTTATGCTGATGGTACCCGGCTCTATATTTCTTCGCAACCCGATGAAACCTACCAATTTGAAAAACTAACGGACTGCATAGTCAAAATAAAAAAACTGGATGACGAGTAATTTCTTACTGCTAAATTCTGAAAAAATGGGTGTTAATTGTTGGACCTAAAAACTCGGCATATAATAACCTACAACACTGTCTAAATTTGAGGCTGCTGTCCACTCTTCGTGCTCAATAGGCGCTGAGGTTGTGTTATTGATAGCATTATTTCCTTTGAAAGCCGCATTTGTAAATGCTTATCCAAACAAAAAAGAATCTAAATTACGGCCATGCTCTCAATGCCAAATGCAGAAATGTTAATTCATGCGTTTATGACCTCAAGGTTAGATTATTGTAATGCTTTATTGGGAGGTTGTTCTGCACTCCTAATAAACCAAATGCAGCAGCTAGAGTTCTTACTAGAACCGGGAAGTATGACCAATATTATACCAGTTTTGTCAACATGCAATGGTTCCTATTAAAAATCGTATAGGATTTTAAAATATTACTGATAAAGCCCTGAATGGTTTAGCACCTCAGAAATTGAGCGAGCTCTTATCACATTATAGTCCGATACGTTCTCAAAACTATGGCACTGATGATACCTAGAATAGCAAATCAACTGCGCTGGGGGGGAAGGGCGGAAGATTCTTTTCCTATTTAGCGCCCAAACTCTTGAATAACCTACCTAACATTGTTCGGGGAGGCAGACACACTCTGTCAGATTAAATCTAGATTAAAGACCCTCTCTTTAACCGGTTTTTAACAAATTTCTTAATATGAATTCGTTTTAAAGGTTTTAGGCGAATTAATGGGGACAAACCCGAACCGGGAACACTTCCAACACCCGCCAATGTATTGCTACCTCATTAGAAGAATGGTATCTACGCTAATATTAGTCGTTTCTTTCTTATTCCAAGGTCACCATGGCCACCAGATACAGTTTGTATCCAGATCAGATGGTCTCTGCAGTCACCTGAATCCAGTACCAGATGGTGGATCAGCCCATAACAGAGGACCTGTACAGCATGAATGTCAGCGGAGATCAGGACACACCAACTAGATGAGACAAGTCCCCAGTGAAGAACCGGGTCTCAAGGCGGACACTGGTGGGACAAGGACCACAGGGTCCCAGATGAGTCACTCTGCACATGTGATGGGAGGCAGCCTGGGGAATTGAAACGGAAGACTTGATTTTTGTCTTGGCCAGAGGAACCACTTTGGTTTATTCTTCACTATCCCCGTTTCTGTCACCAATGGAATTTTGGTTTACTTGCTGCTGTTGCCTCTGGCTTGCTTAGTTGGGGACACTTAATTTCCAGCTATATTGTCGGTTGCACAGATGCTATTTAAACTGAACTGAGATGGATGATGACATCACTGAATTCAATGATGGATTGCCTTTAACTGAAACTGCAGTGTATTGTGTCACACCTAGTTCTGAACTTAATGCTGTACAGTTGCTTTGACATATTGTTAAAAGCGCTATATAAATAAAGGTGACTTGACTTTACATGTGAGTGTAACGTTTGAACTGCTCTTCTGCCTCACGTTTGGTTTCACCTTCTGTTTAGACTCGGTTAGGTTGGCCCCTCCTCACATACTTCGATTTGTGTTATATTTATTTAGTCTTTATTCTATCTCCTCTTATTTAACTTTTAGTTTGACTACCAATTCAGCGATGCTGATTTTATTTAAATCAATTTATGTATTCTCTCACTTTTAGTTTCCAAAAGCAACTAGGGCATTTTCATTTTAGTTTTGACCATCACCACCTTCCCCTCAGTATAGGATTAGAGCAGTTCTAGCAACTGTCTCTTAGTGAGCTGTACAGGTTATTAGTTGCCTAATTCCTGTCTCTTCTATACCCCTCCTTATTCCTTAGCAATCAGGCCTAATTACATGAAGTACAAACACCATTCACCATGCTATAGGCCCATGAAAAGACTAGAAAAACCCCCTATTGTTTATTTAACTTGAGGGGTTTGTGTCTTTTGCTAGTGTAGCTAACAGTCCCTCTAGGTTGTATGACCCTGCTGCATTACTTTGAACAAGTGACAACTGCCTAGTCATATCTCCTAGCTTAAACTAAATGAGGAAAGGCCTTCCTTCTCCCTCGGTCTCTTTCTGATTTTATTTCAGTTTGTTTTGATACTCTTGTAGTGACCAAACCCCTGTGAACCATCAGTGCTTTGAGGAATAATTTGACCACATGTGCAACCTGGTCATTAATTGACCCCTGCTAACAGCTTGTTAACAAAGTTACTCAAGCCCCCTGTTTGTGTTCACCAACACAAAAATATAGCACCCTACTTTACTAGCTGCCCCTCACCAGCTCTTTACACCATACACGGCTGTAGGATTTCTATCGAACAGACACCGATATGCCATTGAATCAGCTCATCACGAGAAGAATTGGAGGAGTGATGAAAAACTAATCCAATCAGGAGACAACAGAGATCTTTTGTATCAAGGACTAAAAAGTTCTTTCACAACATATAGTTGAGAGATACCTCGTGATCGCTTATGCATGGAACTATTATATATGCATAGGAAATGGCTAATTTATTCACACCCTCCCGGTTTGCACGCGCACATAGGATCTATACAGCATGACCTCGGGAACACATGATTCCCCTCACATCCTGCATTGCAAAAGAACCGTGCTCTGGTCGTTGCAACAGAGGGACACACGCAAAATCACATAGATGATTTAAAAGACAATCATTTAAAAAAACTCAAGTAGTGAAAACTATATTCGCAAATAATGTTTTGTCTTTCTATGCTCTGTGTTTCATGTAATCAGTGCAACTTTAATCAAAGCCTTATAACGTTTCCTTTTAGCAGATAAAGCTATTAATGTGTATAAGATATGTGAAGTTTAGTGTTGAATAAAAACTTGTGATAATTGCGGAACATTGAAATGAGTGAAAAGCTGTAATTTTGAACAGTGTGTGTTGTACGACATTTATGAAGTTATTAACAAATCCTGCAAAGACATTTCCCCCACGTGATGAATTGAACAGCATGGTAATTTATGCATGAGAAGGGAACCACACAGGCCGTGGCTAAGCCCTGCAACAGTGTCCGATTGGGACAATCGCGTCTGGGTGACCAAATCGGCTCGCTTAAACTCAATGCCTGAACAGATGCTCGCTTGCTTGCTCGCTCTCTGGATTTTTGGCTCTTCCGCCTTATTGATTGCGCTACAAAGCGCTCACAGCCATCAACATCAGGCTAGTGATCCTCAGTATACAAAACTCGTTCAAAAACTTCGTGACGCAGAAATCTCAAAACTTAGTCTTCGTAAAAAGATTCTGAGAAGGACTTCCAGCGCGTCGTCACGTCACAAGGAAACCAACCAGTCGCCGGAGGGCATCCCCAGAAATACATCAGACTTCGACCGCATCAGCAGCCAATCCGCAGCCCCGGGATTCCCTTAAGTAACCATCCAGGAAGCCTGTTGTCAGCTGTCAACTTAAACGCAAGTAACCAGCAAATCACCATTTCTTGCTGAACGGGTGCTGAATTGAGTTTAAGCAGTAAACATAAGCCAAGTCTCTGCTTTTATGAGTTTTCTCAGGCTGAATTTAAAGAATCGACATAAAACGAGTCTTGGAATTCATGCAAAACGCCAGACAACTCCATTTTAAATTTTGTGGTGTGTGGTGTGTGTTAGCTTAGTCTAATGTGCCTAGAATAGTGAATACACTTATTTCATTTATAAAGAAGTATTGTCTTGTGTCATGCATTTTTAAAGTTAAACTCTGCCCAGATCCAGCTACCTAGCTTGTAGTTTATAAATTATCACAAGCATGTATTAACCTTTGGCCAGGGATAGTACAAATATTCAAATTGGTAAGATATACTGATGTTAACGTCTCGCTGGACGAACGGTAGATAAAGTATAAATTATCAAATTGAGAACCAGTTCAATCAGGTTGATTTTGAATGTTCAGATTCGATTCTCCCTCTGAAAAGAGCTCAAATAAAAGAGTTAAATTCCCTACATAAATGGTGGAGTATCGAAAGTGGGCAGATTTGGCTTAAAAAAAATTCATAACACCAAGACATTATTGTGAATCTTTTCTATTTTTATCCGGAAGAATAGATTAGATACAGAGAAACAGAGTTTGTTGTGTTACTGTATACTTTATTGTGGAATGCCAGCGTGTTGAATGAATGAAGTGAAACTCAAGTTGTTGTTTAAAGTTGAACTGCAGTAAAACATTGAATTTTGTCTGTCGAGACAAAAATTAAGTTACTCAATGCGCACGAGCGTGTTCCTCATTTTTCTTTCTCTTAAAGGCCTTCATAGTTTGATGTGATGTGCGTGTTCCACTTCCAGTCAGGCTATTCATCTCCCGGCTTGAGAATTAACTTGGCTAATTAATGCTCTCTTGCCATTTATTCACTAAAACTAGTGAACTTTAAACGCGGCACTCAGAAGAGTGTCCGAAAGTTATTTAATGGGAGAATTGTGAAATCTTGATTAAGTACAATTGTGGTTAAATCCACATGTGTCTTTGTCTGTATAAATAGACTAACACAAAGTGCTTAGATCTGCCGAGATCTGCAATAACATTATTGTATTAATTGCAGCAAATCTGTAGATTAATTTACCTCTCTCTAATGAGTTGAGATTGTTCAGCGCTGTAAGATAAGAACCTCAATAGTTTTTTTTTATCTCCTGTGATGTACTTTAAACTGTGTATAACCATAGACTGTGTGTAGCATATAATAGTTATTGCAGGGTACGTTGCCATAGTAACAGCAGTAACCCAGAAGTTCTAAGAAACCTTTTCCGGAGTAACTATCAAGTGCGCACGCGTAGTTCGCCAGCGCCATTTTCGAGCTGTTTGTAAACAAATAAGCCTAGCATGAGCTAAGCAAACTGAAGCTAATGAGTTTGCATTGAAGCCTAGGCAAAGCTATTAGCACTGAAGGCTAGCGGTTGGCATTCGGTAGCATCTTGTGGTCTTGAATGCAGTGTTTTGAAATGCTGAAGTGATCTAAGCTTTTGTATCTTAACTCTCACACTAGTGGGTTCTTTTACCTCATCTCGCTCTCTTTTACACTTCATCCTTCTCTCTTCTCCTCTCCTCCCATTGAAAAGAACGTTGACAGATGCAAACTTAATGAACCTTACTGTAACTGTTATGCGATTTTAACCAACCATTAGATTAGCGATCGCACAGTTAGTTTTAATCACGGTCGTTTAAAGGTTTGTCCTTTCCCTTTCAGCTTGTTTACTATACCAGATTAAACGCTGTTGTTTTATTAACAATTAATTATGGTTCTCGTCCTAATTACTTTAATGCTACGTTGTGATTGATTCCATAACTGGTCTTATAATTTTAGTGACATCAGTAGATATTATTAATTTGCTATCTTTAAGGATTTGAAATCGTTAATTTAATTTCATAATTAATTACAGATTTGAAATTTTAATTTAATTTCAGTTCCTGCTTTCACATAGCAACAATATCTACTGATTAATTTAATTATAAATTGCTCTTATAATCTAAAGACAACAACATTAGAAATTTTAATCATTAACTATCAATAGGGCTCTGACATTTTTAATTGCATTTGTAAGTAATTAGGGTGGTACAGATTAAGCTAATTATAATTGCCCTTATGATTGCAATAACATCAGTAGGTATTAGTAACTTGCTATCCTTAGGGATTCAAAATTTCTAATTTAATTTCATAATTAATTACAGATTTGAAATTTTAATTTCATTTAATAATTGAAATTAAAATTTGAGAAGGTTCAGACTCAGGCCCCCTTCGAATCATGACTGCCATAAATGTCCACGACATATCAGTGTCTGACGCAGCACTAGCCCTGTGGGTGGAGAACTCCGCTATCAGCCTAAAGCTTTTCAGAGCATTGAAGCAAAGACAGCAAAGCCTCCCACACATCTCAAGACACAGCCGCTTCCCTCTCAGTCCCTGGTCGACAACCATGGCTACCTCCAAGATCATCTGCGCTGTGGACATACGATGGAACAACAGACACCTGAGTCACTACTTCCTCGTTGTCCCCAACCTACCTCATGACATCTACATTGGAGCAGACATCATGGTCCGGCTCAATGCCTGTGTGGACATCGTGAACGACGTCATATGGGCTCCCCTGTCACGCCAACTGACCACTGCAGTCAACCTCAAGAACCTTCGATCTGGTCAAACAATGCCACACGCATGTGCCATGATCAGTGAGCAAGAAGCTGCAATACCTGCCTACAGCAAGAGTGTCAGCGTCCGCCTCAACATGTGACCTGGCCACTGTCTCGACAGTAAGCTAGGCTTCTTCCAACCTTCCAGGACCTGCCTAAGACTAGGACTGACCTTGGAAGCCACACCTCTCATTGAAGTGTCATATCGTGCTGCGTACATATTGTTCAACAACTGTACGGCCAAAGACATCAACATTCCCAAAGCCAGTCACCTGGGATGGCTCATCAACCAGACGTTCCATGACTTTGAGCTAACGGTACCGGTCATAGGCCCCATACCAGTACAAATACTGTCAGATGAATATGATGACACAGTAACGTTCACAAGACCCAATGAAACCATTGCCATCACTTCTATTCTGCCAGTGCCCAGAGAAAGCGTCTGCCGATCAGAAATAACAGATGACACTCACCTCGCGGTCTACGCTGTCTCAACACAGCCCGCGACAGAATCACCTGCACAGGTGACCGTCAAGGCCCAGAGCCCCTCAAATGACTCAACAACAGAGGAACCCTACACCGGGTTCGGTGCACAAATCCAACAGATCCTGAGTGAGGCGGATGCCCTCCACAAGGAAGCAGACCGCCAAGGACTCAAAGAGGTTCTGTACATGTACAAGGACTCCTTTGCAAAGGACTCCCTGGACTGTGGCCTGACCAACATCCACAGTGTGCGCATCCCGACAAGCCCAAATTTCCAATAGCATCATATGAGCCAGTGCAAGAAATCATAGACTCCATGTTGGAAAAGGGGGTCATCCACCCCTATAACAGCACATACTCTGCCCCGATATGGCGATTCTAAAGCCCAATGGCAAATGGCGGCCCACACCACCATTGACCTATCGCAAAATTAACCAAGCAAATACCTTATTGTCGATGCCAATGAATCGGTGGACCAAGAGTCCCAAAATCCAAAGGCCAACGATCCTTTACACTTGGAGTTAGCCTCGGGAATTTTAGACAATCACTGTGGCATTCACCTTTGGCAATCGACAATACACCTTCACACGGTGCCCCTTTGGTTATGTCAACTCACCAGCTGAATTCAACATCTTCCTGAACAAAGCATGCCCTGATGCCAGAACCAGAGGCAACCTCGTTTACGTCGATGATGTTCTTTTGAAAAGCTCAAATGTGGCAGACCACCTCATAGAAATCGATCACGTCCTGAACCAGCTGACAAAAGCAGGAGCAAAGATTACCCTCCACAAAGGACAATGGTGCAAAACCAAAGTGTCAGCCTGCTAGTCGGACGAGACGGCATCGAACCACAGTCCAGTCCGCACCCAAGCAATCCAAAACATAAAGACACCCACTAACATTTCTGAGCTACGAAGCTTTCTGGGAGTGTGCAATTATGCAAGACAGTTCATTGAAAACTATGCTGACATCGCACGACCACTAACCTCCCTCCTGAGAAAGGACGAACCCTTCATTTGGTTGGAAGCCCAGGACACAGTGTTACGCCCCGTCTAGGGGTAAAGGTCGCAACATGAAAAGAGAGAGAGGAAGCGGGGAATCTGTTGAGGGTTTTTAATGAAACCAAACAAAGAAAAGGTACAATCGTCAAAATAAATCTATGAATAGGGAATTTCCTTCAGGAGTTGACCAGGCCAAAATAATAACAAAACTTCCTTATTTTAAGACCTCTTTCCTAAACCCTAAACAAAATAAAAATACAATATACTAACCTGACTCCCTAACCAAAAACAGAGATCAAAAAGGTTACAATAAACAAAAATGGCATCAAACTCCTTACTTTCTCCCAACCCTGTACAACTACAACTATTTACAAGATCAGGCAAACAGAGTTAAATAGAATAATCCAAATCCATGTCATAACAAGCAATGTGGTCAAAACCAAACAGTTCCTACTTACAAAATAAATCTCTTTTAAAGATCAAACAATCCTCACTCTAAACAATCCTTTTCAACTAAGAGAACACACAGCCAAAACCCAACAACTCTCTTTGCTCTCGAGAAAGGAAGTGACATCAGGGCTTTTAAGGTGTGCCTTTTTTTGAATGCACCAATCCAGATGGGCCAATCAGCATCACACCTGGATACAGACACTTTCAAAACAAAAGAGAGACAAAAACGAGAAAACAAAGGGTTGTAACAACAGCTATGAGCGAGCTCAAACAATGTCTGTCCTCTGCCCAATGCCTGGCCTACCCAGACCCAGGAAAGGAATTCTATCTGGACGGATTCTCCAATCACTGCCTCAGCGCAGGCCTGTACCAGCTCAAAGACAAGCGAGTGGTCGCTTATGCCAGCAAAACGCTGCTTCCCCCAGAATGCAAATGCGAAAAAGCGTTGCTTTGCACTGTGTGGGCCATCCAGCATTTCTCCAACAACATTGTAGCTTAGAAGTTACATTGGAAACATGTCTCAGCAGTTAACTCTCACCAGCCAACGAATGAGGCTGGCGTGGTAACCAACACTGCACACAGCAGCAGAATCCAAAGAACCTTTACCGCCGCAACTGACAAACCACAGGTACTTCGAGGAGAATGTGTGTGAAGGGATGCACACAGATATGCTGCTCCTACAATCAACAGGGCAACTTGAAAGCTGGAGCGGGAGTGGTCTGGCTCAACATTGACCCCAATAACCCTAACCTAACCCTAACCGCAACAATTCAAATTAGGCCCTCACTCATCGCAATATGCAGAAATAGCGGCCATCCTCATCACCCTACAATTTGCTGCATCCCACAACATCATTGAACTCCTCATCTGTACCGACTCGAACTACGCCCGTCTAAGCTTCACATGCCATCTATCTGGATGGAAACAGAATGGATTCAAGACAGCTTACAACAAGCCTGTCAAACATCAAGAACTCTTCCAAGCAAGCGATGCCATTGTCACTGAACATGACATGATCGTTTATTGGAAAAAGGTCAGAGGCCACTCACGTCAACCAGGACAAGACAAAGATCTCAATGACCAAACTGATGCCCTCGCCAAAGCAGGTGCATTACATGGAGAGTCCTGGACATTTCCTGATCTCCCACCCACCACATCAGTGGCTGCCACAACCCGCCGCCAGCACGGCACTGGCGCGCAAAGCCCCGAGTCCTCCCACGTTGAACTCTCACCTCAATTCGCTGCTGATGATCTCCTCACCCTCCAAGCTTCGGATCCGACACTGCAAACTATTGCAGCTCACCTTTCAGACCCATTAACTCACCCCATTCCCACCTTCGACTTAGCCACTTCCTATGATCTCCGCACGCTCAACTCTATCAAGCACATGCTGCATCTCAAAGACGGCGTCCTCACATATGTCCCTGAGCCCCTCACAGCGCCAAAGCTTATAGTCCCTCAGGGCCAAAGGGGGATAATGCTGACACGCCCACGATTCACCATGCACTGGACACCATGGCACCAAGGCCACCTACGAAATCGCTCAAGCAAGTAGCATACTGGCATGCAGCAGGACGTGACGGAGTACATAAAAGGATGCCTGGTGTGTTGCCAGATCCAACCGGCAAACCCAAACCACCGAGCACCACTGCAACGGAAAGGAATGACCTTCCCATGGTCGGACCTCCAAATAGATTGGGTAGGACCCCTACCACGGTCAACACGGGGTAACAAATACTTCCTCACCATGGTTTGCAAATTCACAAAGTGGGTAGAGTGTCTCCCATCTCCCAATGATACAGCAGAAACGACAGCCTGCCTTTTGATGAACCACATCTTCTCGAGGTTCGGACTGCCCTTAAGGGTCAACTCTGACCGAGGAACCCACTTCACCGCCGAAGTCATGAAGGAAGTGTGGAAACTCCTGGGTATACAGGCCAAGCTCCACATAAGCCATCACCCAATTTCCTCAGGTCAAGTGGAACGAGGCAACAGGACAGTGGTCAGCATGTTGAAGAAATACGTGTCCGCCAATCAAAAGGATTGTTGATACTAAGCTTCCTTTGGTACTGATGGCCGTCAGGGCCACCCCTCACCGGTCTACCGGAGTACCCCCATTTGAGATGATGACGGGGCGACAAATGACACTACCATTACACCTGCTGTACCAACCTGGTGACCTGAACCTCGTCACTGCCTATACCACTCACCAATACCTGGAAGAGTTGCATCAACACCTGAGAACAACTTTCGCCTTCGTGCAACCACAACTCCAAAGAAGTGCGGAAAGTCGAAAAGCCTACTACGACCAAAAGGCCTCTCACCAGGAACTCAACATCGGAGACAAAGTGTGGTACTACAGCTTCGCCCAACCAAGGCAGAACGCTCCCCATCGCCTGTCAAAGAAATTCCTACATCACTGGACAGGACCCCATGAGATTGTGGACAAGCTCTCACCTGTTGCCTATCGAATCAAAATCAGACAAGGGCGGAGCGAGCCAGTCTTTCGATGGGTCCATCAAAATCAGAAAAAGAGGCACCAGGGCTCCAACCAACAGGAAAAGGGGGAATATCATACCAACTGACACAGACCAATAATCCCATACTCTACACCACACTAACATAATTTCTGTCGTTCTAGGAAGACATATAGCTACCCTCCTTACACACAACACCTACACATTCTCCTCCGTTGCACTACTAGGACCAACCTCTAGTAGAGAGGAGTTGTTCTACACATGTGACACCTGCCCTTGCCATCTAACCTCATTCAGTGTCCTTGTGCCTCTTTGTGTTTTCTTTTTCTCTCTCTCTCTGTTTTCCTTTCCCCTCTAGTCCCCTCGCCAGGGAACTCCCTTAACTCAACTTTAAATCCCATGGTCCGCAAAATTAGGATTGACTTCTTGGACTAAAAAATAATGTCATAATAGCGTTGTGAAATCTGTCGTAAACAAAGTGAGGCAACACAAGCTGAAATCGTCGGAAACTGATGGCTAGTCAACACCCCAGTGCATACAGCGCAGTACAAAACAAGGCTTCATCTCTTGCTGAACGGGTGCTGAATTGAGTTTAAGCAGTAAACATAAGTCAAGTCTCTGCTTTTATGAGTTTTATCAGGTTGAATTTAAAAGAACTCGTAGAAAACTGAGGACATCATTAGAAACTTGGGAAATTCAGCAACGCAGCAATCATTTCCTAAAACGCTTCTTGTCGTTATTGTGTGTTGTGTGTGTGTGTGTGTGTGTTAGCTTAGTTTAATGTACCATAGAATAGTGAATAAACTTTTGTTTCATTTATAAAGAAGTATTGTCTTGTGTCGTGTATTTTATAAGTTAAAACTCTGCCCAGATCCAGCTACCTAGCTTGTAGCTTATAAATTATCACAAGTATGTATTAACCTGTGGCCAGGGATAGTACAAATATTCAAATTGGTAAGATATACTGATGTTAACGTCTCGCTGGACGAACGGTAGATAAAGTATAAATTATTAAATTGGGAACCAGTTCAATCAGGTCGATATTGAATCTTCAGATTCGATTCCCCTCTGAAAAAGAGCTAAAATAAAAGTTAAAGTCCCTACACGGCCTACACAACCGTTCCCCATACAGATAGCTTACACTCTGGTTAACTGGCTTGCCGCTGCTCTGTCTCTCGCGCTCTCTCTCGTGTTTCCAGAAGTGAGCCAGCATGTCTCAGACACCAGCCCTGCCACGCATCAGGACTACCCGGAGACCCACCAGAGCACTGTGATGGACATCATTCAGCCCAAAGCAGCCAACGACCTGCAATGACAGAGAAAGGAACTGCGAGACTGCGACACAAGTGGACACCAAGCCTGTACAACCAGGAGCTGACCAGCATCATCTTATCCTTGGCCCACACCCTCAAGGGCCTCAGACAGGAAGTAAATTATCTGAAACTGCAAGTCACAGAGTGCCACAGGGAACTGACACCCACGCAGCGAGAGATCGCACAGGACAACAACAAAGACCCATGGCGCAACAGAAGGAGATCACCAGTCTTCAGGAGGCTCTAACAACCGCTGGACAAAGAGAGCAGCTTGAAAAGCCATATCGATATGATTTAGTGTAAAAGGCCATGAGTGATTATAAACGAGGTAATGTACTTAAATCAATCCTAAATATTAACTGGAAGCCAGTTGTAGGACCTGAGGACTTGTGTGATCTGCTCAGATTTGGTTCTAAGTCAGATTCTGGCAGCAGCAATTCTGGATGAGCGCAGCTGTATAGGTCGTCTGGGAAGGACGGTGAGGAGACAATACAATTGTCCACCCTGCTGGTGATAAAGGCATTAACAAGTTTCTCCAAGTCTTGACTGGCAACAAAACCTCTAATTCTTGCAATGTTTTGGAGATGATAGTATGCTGATTTAGTTAAAGCTTTGACATGACTACTGAAACTAAAGTCTGTCTCCAGAATCACACCAAGATCCTGACTTGATTTTTAGTTGTTAGACCCTAGAGTCAAGGTATGCATTCACCATGGGAACTTCATCTTTGTTTCCAAATGCAAATTCAGTTTTTTCCTTGTTTAACTGAAAAAAGTTCTGGCACATCCAACTGTCAATTTCATCAATGCATTGACAGAGGGAGTCAATGGGGCTGTAGTCATTTGGAGATAAGGCTAGGTAAATCTGGGTATCATCTGCATAGCTGTGATAGGCAATTTGGTTCTTTCTCATTATTTGACTTAGTGGGAGCCTATACAGGCTAAACAAGAGCGGTGCAAAAATTTAGCCTTGTGGGACTCCGCATGTCATGAACGTCCACTTAGACTTATGCTCTCCTAAACTCACATAATAACCTCTCCCTTCTAAATATGACCTGAACCAATTGAAAACCATCCCAGAAAGCCAGACCCAGTCTTCCAGTCTCTCTAGAAGTATATTATGATCGACAGTGTCAAACGCAGCACTGAGATCTAGTGGTACCAGCACTGATATTTTGCCAGATTCAGAATTTAAGCGAATATCATTTATTATCTTAATGAGTGCTGTCTCTGTGCTGTGATGCGGTCAGAAACCAGATTGAAAAATGTCCAGGTATCCATTTGAGTTTAAGTATTTGTTAAGCTGATTAAAGACTACCTTTTCAATAATCTTTCCTATAAAAGGAAGATTTGATATTGGTCTATAGTTGCTCAATATAGTGTTATCAAGGACAAACTTCTGACTCCTTGCCTAACGCAACACAAACACAGCCGGTCCCTCGGCGTCTGGAGCATCCCGTAAAACCAGTTGATACCCCAGAAGCAGCCAGACAACATTGGATTTAGCAATGGGCCCACATGCCCAACAGCGAAACCTTACCAACACAACTCAGGCAAGCTCAAGTCGGTGCTGCCACAAGAGCAAAGCGACACAACAAACATCAGACTTCTGGTGAGGATTGAGCAGAACAGAGGCTAAAAAACACCTGCTGCCCTCCTGCCACCATCACTAGGTCAGTCTGAAACTCTCATCACACTACAAAAAATCCATTACAATTCACTGCGACGCCCGGAACCACCCCTGATCTCCACTGCGGAATAAATCATCCCCGGCTGTTCCACACTGCGGGTACCACGGATAGCCTACTGTCTAACAACACCTACAAACAACCATCTGACTCAGACCAACTCACTTCAGGATGACAGGTGACAGTTCCTCAACAGCTGCTGCACAAGCTAGAGGACCGCACCTTGCTACAGCCTACATCACCACAGCACACTGCCTGACAGCATCCACTACCACTCCTGTAGGCACCAACGCCAGAGAGGCACCACAGCCTTCAAGCCCTGCGTGCCAGTGTTGTGTTTGTTTTTCCTGATTATTTTCCGTCGTTCGCCGTGTATACAGGGGAGACAACAACGCTCGAAAGGGGGGAATTATGTAGCATTTGGACAAATCAGACACACAATTATTCATTAGATTTAACAAATCAATTATTCATTAGATTAACAAACAATCACAGACCCCTCACCCAACACCAGTCTCAGTGCCTATATGTCTGATCAGATAAACTTTACGACCTAAAAGCATGTAGAGAGGATCTTCCTCCCTACTCAATTCTCTCTAAAACAGACACATGGGTGATTCTATAATTGGAGATACATTTGGCATTGCAGAAAGTTAAGAAAAAAAACTTTTCACTAACAGATTTTTTTTCAGTATCTTATTGAAAACATATTTAATTTTAATAATTCAGTGCTTGCCAAACACAAGTTACTTCCTTTTTTTACTTTTAATGAAAAAAACAGATGTCTTTATGGTATTGTTTGTCAACTCTGTTATGGACAAATTAGCCAATGTGTAGAAATAACAATAAATCGTAACAGGAAAAATCCTTCTTGTTTCATTAGACAAACAGTTCTTACATTCCATCACTTGAAACTGTGATGATATTTCACCTATACCTTTAAAATGTAAAAAATACCTGTCTTCACAGAACCGTCCACTTGGAGCAAATATTTTTCATCTGAAAATGTATTATATTATAAGGGTGCAAAAATAAATCAATAATGTTTATTAGAATTTAAACAACAATTGTATTGTTTTTTGTGAAAATAGTTCATAAACAGAGTTGACCCTTTAAGTAAGAGAATTATAAAGTAACATAATTGACAATTGTCCAATGGACTGTCAATTCTGATTGTAAAAGAGTTGACGCAAGATTTACGGACAACCATTTTTATAAGAAAAAAGTTATTTTTAAACAATTTCGTGTTGTAGAATTAGGTAAATGACTCTTTAGGGCTTTTATAAATAAAATGAATGAAATATTACGAAAAGTACAATAAAATATTTTGATTAAAAAATGGATATCATGAATTTTAAAAATGCAATGGGATAAATCGGACAAACCAGAAATAAGGATTTCAGCTATTTAAGAGACATTTTTTTTGCAAAAAAATATTACATTGTTATGGCGAACATGCAGTAATGCAAGTATCATACATGTACCTTAAACAAACAGAGGTTTAGTATAATGCTTTAGGACCCGTTGTAAAACGGTGCTGATGCGTTTTACTCGGTGCCTTAACTGACTTTTGCATTAGCGTCATTCTCTGGTTCCTGATGGTTCATCCAGCAAGCCTCAGTTCCACTTTCACGATTGGTAAGAGTGATTGTATGTTTTTGTTTAGATAGTTATTTGTGTTAGCATGATTAAAACACGTTTTGTTTTGTGCACAAATTACATGAGTTTCTGGTCCTGCTTGTGAATAATGTCCCTTTACGATTCTGATCCAGCTACATGCTATAATGCATTAATATGTAGGAAAGTAGTATGTGGCCACGGCAAAATATACTGTATTAGAGTTGATATGAACTTAATACTGAATGTGCTGGGACGAAACAGATATTTGATGGCAATGAAAGGTCTATGATGTTGTAAAAAGGAAAATAACATTATTTTGTGTATTTGGGGTAAGGAAATGTGTTTATGCGGTTTAAGTTAAAAAAAAAACATTTTTTTTTCCACATATTGTACATTATTGTTTCTACTCTATGCCCCGCCTTTCTGAAACTCGTCAATTTTTGCAAAGCTCATCGGTCTGAAAAGCAAGGTGTGCTGTGATTGGCCAGCTATCCAGTGTGCTATGAATTGGCCGAATACCTCAAGCGTGTGAAATGTTACGACCCTTACCATATTGTGATGATGCCCTGTCAGGACGGAGCAATGATTCAAAAACATGAAAACCCATTATAAAACGAGGCATTCGTTGCATCCAGTGGGACATAATTATGGATTATAATGACTATACTGTCTTTGTAACGCATTGCGGTTGCCTCGCGATACGTTAAATTAAAACATGTCTGCATTGTGATCTGGAGAAGAGGAAGAAACGAAATGACAAACAACAAAGACCTACTCTACAAGCCCAAAAAACCGCTTTGAATATAAAAAAAATAAAAACTCTGTAATATAAAAAAAGTAATTACAATCTCGCAGTCAGAACAGCCACGCATTGTAGTCTACCTACCCAGGTCGGAAATTGGTCTCAAAAATGTGCTGCGCACATATGAATATTTGGTTTGAGTGTTCTGAAACAGTGTTGTATGGCATACACTAACCACTGAGTTCTAGTGGTGTCCATTTTGAAAAGCCATACAAGGTAGTTTCGCTTTCACAACGAAACACCGTCTCCACGACATGGCGGTGGCAGAGGCCAGGGCAGAGTGAGGACGGCAGGAGAGGGATAGATGTTGAGCGAGGCGGCGGACGACTTGAGAATGGCAGAGGCGGCGGATTCGACGAAGGAGAGTCCAGAGGGCTTGCGGCAACCACATATGACGAACCCGGGCTAGACTCCGCTTTGTCCACGGTGAAAGAACAATCCGGCACGCTCCCACAGCGAAAAGTGGTGGTATTTGCCTCAGCAACCAGCAAAAGTGATCAGCTACAGGCGACGAAGCAGAATCGTCCGATTTTAGGAAGGCCAAAAAAAAAGTCGTTTTGCTTCACAACGAACCACACAGGCCTCACGAAATGGCTGGGCTGGGACAAACAACAATCTAAACGAGATAAAGTACGCTCTGTCTTGGTGAACCTTGGGCGGGTTAGCAAATATTCCCACATAGGATGTAGGTATGTGGGGGCGTGTTGGAATGAGCCGTTTTAGGTAGGCATGGCTGACTCTTAACTTTTATAAAGAATATCTCTTTGGATTTGAGACTTTAGTCTTTGCAACTTTACAGATCTTCTTTATGCACCAAGAGCTTGTAACACTCCAAAGAGAAAGGAAAAATTTAAATCGTATCATATGACCCCTTTAATTCTGCTACAGTTACAACTGGCAACTGATATAAATAATTGTAATTAATCAATTAATTGTAATTATTTATATACATTTCTCTTTTGAGCTAATTTGCTACACTGCATTACAGTAATCCAGCCGAGTGGTAACAAAGGCATGGATTACTGTCTCAAAGTGTTGCCTCATAGAACTTAAATGTGGAGTGTTCGCATAATGGTGCTGTGATAAAGATATTGACCCGGCGAGCTGTCCCGTATCGGATGTTCCATGTTTTCAGGAGCACAGACTAGATAATGGGACCCTACTATCAACGTTAAAGGTTTTTGTGGCCGCTTTTGCTTCGATTTGTTCCCCAGTTAGCAGGCAATCGATCGGGAAGCATGCCCTGGTGGTCAAATTTCTCAGGGAAGCGAGGAGACTACATCCCCCACGCCCACCTTCAGTGCCGGCGTGGGACCTAACGTTGGTTCTAAAAGCTCTCTCTCTTCCCCCGTTTGAGCTCTTGGAATTTGTTGTTATGAGGGAGCTCCCCCTGAAAGCTGTTCTGCTTCTTGCCCTTGCCTCGGCTAAGTGCATGGGAGTTTTGCACGCGCTCTTAGTGGATGATGATTGTATTTGCTTTAGGCCTAAGGATTGCAGTGTTACTCTCCAGCCCAGACCAGGCTACATGCCTAAATCTCTTTCTACCCCTCTAAGGCGCAGGTCATTTCTTTGCCCGCTTTGTCTGCTGAGCCATCGACCTCGCATGACGCCGAGGCTCAGAGCGCTTCTTGCCCTGTTAGTGCTTTAAGGATTTGAATCGACCGCTCAGCCGTTTTTTTATCAGTCTGAGCAGCTCTTTGTGAGTTACGATGGATGTGCTAGGGACGAGCAGTATCTGAGCAGAGGCTTTCTCACTGGATAGTGGTCACTATCTGCTTATTCAGTTCAATTCAAGTTTATTTGTATAGCGCTGTTTTGAATTTGACTCATTAGTTTCAAATTTTTCTTATTTTTTCTTTGTACTACATCTCCCACAATTCCTTGTAAACTGCATTTCCATATATGGTGCACTACATTATCCATATTCCCCTGGTTAAGGTCTATAAATAGACCTTCCTTCCTTCCTCTGTCCCTTGTGCATTGGTGAGGTGTGGGTGTTTGAATGGACACCCATCCATGTTCTTTGAGTCATTTCCTTAGGATGCGTTAATGACTTAAAATCATCCTGTTTATCCTATGCATCCTGTTCATCATGTCCAACCTAGTAGTCCTGCTCCACGTGACTTTGTGAACTTCATGTGATGTGAATTGCTAAAGATTTATACTTCTTCAATCGAATGGAATAAAAGAGAGCAAAGGACTGGTGTTTTTCCAGTGTTTTAATCAGACACGCCACCAAGTTTCTACAATTTAACGAACTTTGAATATTTTAACATCTCATATTCAACATATGGTCCTTCGAGCCGGAGGTTAGACATTTGGTGGAATGGATTACTATGCAAGACCTGCAGTCCGGCGTAGTGGAAGAATGAGAAGACCTCCTGCCCGTTTTGTAGACCGTATGGTACGAGAATGGGCTCATCCTCCACCTCCTTCCTCACCAACCTTAGTTGTAAGTGATCATCAACAAATAGACAATGGAAATCCATGTTCCTTAAGACATCTGCTAATGGTAAACAGTCTCAGCATGACTTGCTCAATATGGATGTTAAACAAGAAATACTTGGACTTAAGGGTATGCTTGGTGAGATTATGTCTAGAATGTCACAGTTAGCAGTTTCTTCTAAATATTCTGATTTATCTGAGTCTTTTGATGATGATCATTCTGATGATGATGATGATAATGCTGTTGTTAAACCACCTATTGTTCAAGAATTGTGTGCATACATTAAGAAAGCTGAACAGAAATCAACATGTAAGCAAGGTAATTTATCAGCTGTTCCATCACCACTTCCATTGAGTAGGCCTAGTTCTCTGCCTCCCCCACAGTCTTCATTGTTACGTAGTCCACCTCAACATACACATACCCATGGTACATCACAACTACAATCAGGTACTATGACCCAATCTTTTGTAGTTCCAGAAGTTCCTGACCCCGTTAATACCCATTCCCCTCAAATGCAAGCATAGCAGGTGTTGGTGCAACCAGCTGGTTCACTTCAGCCAGATGCTTATTTACCAAGTAACTCTTTCTCCTCATCTTTGGTTCATACTCCATTGCCCTCACAGATTACATTAGCACAGTTACCTTTGCAGCCTCAGCCGATTCCCTATGTATCCTCAGCCAATGTAGGTTACCATATGCAGCCACATTCTGTAGGTCACTCAGGGAATCTTGTTGTACAACAACCTACTCCATTCGTTCAATCAATTGTTCCCACTACCCAGGCAACTGCAATTCCATTTCTTCATTCTCACCCATATTCCCAGCCATGTTATGGTTCACAATATGTCATTTCCTATCCTATTTCTCGTATTCAGGGACCTTCCTTTCCTTTTTTGGCGAATGATGATCCTCAAGAATTTGCAATGTTGCAGTTAGCTCTGACAAATCTGTTGTCACCTCATGAGTCAGAACATTACAAATACCATATTTTGTTGGATTATTTAAAATTCCCTCCTGCTCGTAATCTAGCCCTATTTTATGCTAATGATCCTAGACCATATAGTATGGCTCTTTTGCACTACAACAGAAATATGGGCAACCCCATCAGCTAGTTTTAAGGGAAATCAAAGCCATTCTAGCTCTTCCCAAGGTGAGACCAGGTGACAGCAGAGCATTATTAGTAGTTTCGCACTGAAAGTTCGAGCTTTGGTTGGCATGCTCCAATCTTTGGGCCAAGATCAAGCTAAATCTGAACTAACCTGTGCTTCTCATGTACAGCAACTGCTTAGTAAGTTACCCACAGAACATGTGACCAACTTTGCCCGTCATGCCCGTGCTGTCCTAAATGGTCAAAGCTACAACCTGGTTAAATTTTCTGCCTGGCTCCAAGAAGAGGCTGAATGTCAAGTGATGGCTGATCAAGTTAGTGATCTTCCAAAACCACTCCTGAGTAAACCTCAATCAAAGATCTGCTCTAACACTCGAACAGTCTTGTATGGAGCTAATGGTCCTTCTGTTGTATCAAGATCCATGAATAAGTAACCCCAGAATCTGAGAGATCAAGAGCAGAGTTCCAAATATTTGTGTGCATATTGTTCCAGTAGACAGCACTTCATTAGACAGAACTTTCATCTTTCAGAGCTTTAGAAGACAACAAAAAGGATGAGTGGATTAGAGAGAACAAAAGATGTTGGAGATGTGGGCTCAACCATCTAGCTGTTGACTGTGACTTGAAAAAACCCTGTCCACATTGTAAAGGTCGACATCTTGGTATCCTTCATGGAGTCAACCATCGTGAGCAGGATAATGGTACATTCTATCTTAGTCGACTTGGAGGTTCTGGTAAGGTACTCCTGAAAGTTGTTGAAGTACTTCTCCATCATGAAAGTTGATCCCTGCAAACGCATGCCATCCTTGATGATGGATCAGAACGTACTATGTTGCTATCTCAAGCATCTGATTATCTAGGTCTCAAGGGGGAAGCCGAGTCCCTGATTGTTAGGACCGTACGCCATGATACTATTGCGCTTGGAGGCTCCTCCGTAACCTTTGAAATATCCTCAACTGCCAATCCAGAAAGGAAGTATACCATTTCCAAGGCTTTTTCTACTGCCAGATTGGGACTGGCAGAACAGACATACCCTGTTGAGACTTTAAAGAGACGTTTCAGACATCTTCAAGATTTACCTCTTCCAGAATTCTCTAACGTTCAACCATTTATCCTTATTGGAGCAGACTATCCACACCTGATAAACCCAATTGACCAGGTATATTTCGGACCTCCTAAATCTCCAGCCGCAATCCAGACTAAGTTAGGTTGGGTACTTCAAGGCCCAATTCCAATTCCTAACACTGATGAGATGCAGTGTCTTTTCACCATGACTAATCCACTCAAGGATCTTCTTCCATGATGTAGAGAAATTATGGCAATTAGAGATTCTCCTCTTCAGAAATGAGAAAGGCATTACTAGGTCCAAGCAGGAACAAAAAGCTATGGACGTGTTAGCCTCCAAGACCAAAATAGTCTACGTTGATGGTGTGCAAAGATATGCCACTCCTTTATTGTGTGCTGCTTCTGCTGTTCAGCTGCGAGCCTCACTAAATGCAGTTATGTCCTCCCTCAGAGGTATTGAGCGTCGCCTCCAAAGAAATCCTGAATCTGCCGCTGTCTATGACCAAGAAATTGTCAAGTTGGAGAAGGCTGGTTATATTTCCAAAGTGGAACCTCCTCATGATTCATCCAAGGAATCATGGTATGTCCCTCATCATCTTGTTGAGCATAACGGGAAACCTCGAATAGTCTTCAATTGTTCCTATCAATGTATAGGTATGTCACTGAACAACCAGCTCCTTCCTGGTCCACAATTAGGCCCCTCCTTACTTGGTGTCTTACTTTGATTTCGCCAGTATCCAGTAGCCATTAGTGGTGACATAAAATCTATGTTTCACCAAATTAGGCTACTACCAGAAGATCGTCCTCTCTTACGCTTCCTGTGGCGCAACCTGCAGAGATCAAATATACCTGATGTCTACGAATGGCAAGTTTTGCCATTTTGGTACAGTATGTAGTCCATGTTGTGAAACATATGCTTTACAAAGGCATGTCCATGACTACCAAGAAGGATATGAAGATATAGTAAATTCTGTACTTCAGTCGTTCTATGTGGATAATTGTTTAGAGAGTTTCCCACATGTGCAAGTCACAATGAACCACCTTGACCACATGCGTTCCTTACTGGTGAGTGGGGGATTTGAAATCAGACAGTGGGCAAGTAACCAGCCTGATGTTATGAGACATCTTCCTTCTAAAGCCAGGTCTGAGAGTGCAGAACTTTGGATCAGTCAAGACTGTTTGGATCCAAAAGAAGGAGCTTTGGGTCTGAGTTGGCACTGTCCCTCCGATTCATTGGGATATCGATCTCGAACTGTGGAGTATAATGCAACAACTATGCGCAATATCTATAAAGTTCTCGCTAGTCAATATGACCCGTTGAGTTATATTACTCCCTTTACAACGCGAGCTAAGGTCATTGTACAGCCATGCTGGATGAAGTCTCGGGGTTGGGATGATCCCCTTATGCCAAATCCTATCCAACGGGCCTGGAAGGCTTGGGAAACTGAGCTACCTGATCTGTCATTGATACAGCTTCCCCGCTGTTACTTAACTTTGCCTTCCGAGCAAATTGTATCCAGAGAGTTGCATGTTTTTTGCGATGCTTCAGAGAGCGCATATGGGTCAGTAGCATATTTGCGAATGGAAACTGGCAAGGGCGTGGTACATACTTCCTTCATCATGGCAAGATCTCGAGTTGCCCCAAAAAGGCAAATTTCCATCCCTCGCCTTGAACTTTGCGCTGCTCTAACAGGTGCACAGCTCTCCAAACTCTTGCAAAGGGAATTGACTCTTCCCTTGACAGATACTCTCTTATGGTCTGACTCAACAACTGTTTTGTCTTGGCTGCATTCTCTCTCCTGCCGTTATAAAGTTTTCGTAGCCAATCGAGTCACTGAAATCTTGGAACTCACTGATCTCTCTTCTTGGAGATATATTCCTTCTGCACAGAATCCAGCAGATGACATTACTAGAGGCAGAACACTTGTTGAGGTGGCCAAACCTGACCATAGATGGAGACAAGGTCCATCGTTTTTGACATTTCCTCCACATCAGTGGCCTCACAATCTAGTGTCCAGATCTGCTAGTCCTGATCCTGAGCTCCGAAAACCACTTTTTTGTGGGTTAACACAATTGAAAGATCTTGTACTCCCAGACACCTTCCAATTTCCAGTCATGGTCAGCGTTAAAGTCTGCCACAACAGAGTTATTGCGACAACATAGTCCGGACGCTTGTGACCCCTCAGTCATTCAAACCCTTCTTTTAAGACAAGCCCAGCAACAAAGCTTCCCCCCTGAGTACCAGTGTTTAAAGGAAGGAAAACCTTATTGTCTTATATCTAAGACTTATTGTAGTGGGCGGCAGGCTCAGATGAGTAGAGGACATGGCACCCGAAATGGTTCATCCAGTCATCCTTGACCCCAAGCATCCATTATCTAGCTTAGTCATCAAGGACTGTGATGAGAAACTTTTCCATCCTGGTTCAGAGAGAGTTTTTTCAGAACTTCGCCGTAATTATTGGATAATTAGAGGGAGACAAGCCGTAAAAAAACATCAGCTGTCTTGTTTGGAATGTAGGAAGTGGAAAGCTAAGCTATCTATCCCTCAAATGTCAGATCTTCCACTCTCTAAGCTCCAGTTGTTCAAACCTCCCTTTTGGTCCACTGGGATGGATTGTTTTGGCCCTTTCCATGTCAAGATTGGTAGTAGAAAGGAAAAGAGATGGGGCATTCTGTTTAAGTGCCAGACTACTCAATGTCTGCATCTTGATTTGTTAACCAGTTTAGATGTGGACAGCTTCCTAATGGCCCTACGCCGTTTTATATCCAGGAGAGGTCAGCCGTATGAAATCCTTTGTGACCAAGGAAGTAATTTCCGTGGAGCTGCAAGAGAATTGAAGGAAGCTTTCCAGAACCTTACCACTGAGTTACAAGTTAAACTGGAAAATCAGCAGATCAAATTCTAATTTAATCCTCCCCAAGCTCCTCATTTTGTAAGCTCATGGGAATGAGAGATTCGCTCTGTTAAGGCAGCTCTGCATGTGGTACTTGACAGCCAAACAGTATCAGAAGAAGTTCTACAGACAGTTCTGACAGAAGTTGATGGAGTGTTAAATTTTAAGCCACTTGGTTACGCCACTTCTAACATTGCAGACCTCGATCCCATCACCCCAAATCTCCTCCTCATGGGGCGGCGAGATTCTTCTCTACCCCAGGTTATTTATGCTAACACCGAGCTACTTGGCCGTAGATCTTGGCGCCATAGTCATGTCCTCGTTGACCAGTTTTGGGCATCCTTTATTTGACATTATTTGCCAGGTCAGCAGCTCCGTCAAAAATGGAATAGAGAAAATCCTAATCTAAATGACTCTGCTGTTGTGTTAGTTATCGATTCTCAACTTCCTAGAGCATCATGGCCCATTGGTAGGGTAGTACGTCTTTTACCTAGTCAGGATGGACGTGTGAGAGTAGCTGAGATTGCTATTAATGGAAAAACGTACGTACGCCCAGTTGCTAAGTTGATTCCATTATTCCAAATTGATGAATAATAGCAAATACATGACTGTATTTGGAGGCGACTGTTGTGAATTTGACTCATTTGTTTCTAATTTTTCTTATTTTTTCTTTGTACTACATCTCCCACAATTCCTAGTAAACTGCATTTCCATATATGGTGCACTACATTACCCATATTCCCCTGGTTAAGGTCTATAAATAGACTGCACTTACTTCCTTTGTCCCTTTTGCATTGGTGAGGTGTGGGTGTTCGAATGGACACCCAACCATGTTCTTTGAGTCCTTTCCTTAGGATGCATTAATGACTTAAAATCATCCTGTTTATCCTATGCATCCTGTTCATCATGTCCAATCTAGTAGTCCTGCTCCACGTGACTTTGTGAACTTCATGTCATGTGAATTGCTAAAGATTTATGCTTCTTCAATCGAATGGAATAAAAGAGAGCAAAGGACTGGTGTTTTTCCAGTGTTTTAATCAGACACGCCACCAAGTTTCTACAATTTAACGAACTTTGGATATTTTAACATCTCATATTCAACTTATGCTTCTTCAATTGAATGGAATAAAAGAGAGCAAAGGACTGGTGTTTTTCCAGTGTTTTAATCAGACACGCCACCAAGTTTCTACAATTTAACGAACTTTGGATATTTTAACATCTCATATTCAACAAGCGCTTTTCACGATACAAATCGCTGCAAAGCAACTTTACAGCAAATTAAGTTTCTACAATATTTAGTGGTAGCTTATCAGTGGTGACTGTCAGTTAAAGTACATATGGCAGAAGTGTATGGAAAAATAAATTAAAGACATAATCAAACAGACGATGGACACTATTAACAGCAATTATTATATGATGCAATCAAACTTATAGCAAAATGTGCTAGTTCTGTATGAATTTTCATGGTTGGCATAATCTGAGGTCCTCTGAGGGGGTTGGATCATCTCTTCTCAGGTGCTCTGGATCCAGATTGAAGCTTGTGTAAATCCTAGTTACCACGGGATGTCAATCCCTTGGCAGAAACAGAGAAACAAATAGAGACAAAATTAGCGTAGCTGCTATTCCAACCAAACAAAATTGATTTGCTTAACCCAAACTAAAGAATAATAATGTGCATTTGATCATATATAACTGCAGTACAAGATTGTGAGATGCATTATTTGAATGCTTGGCCAAAGAGATGAGTCTTTAATATAGTTTTAAACAGAGAGAGTGTGTCTGAACGGTATCAGGAAGGCTATTCCAAGAGTTTGGGAGCCAAATGCGAAAAAGTTCTACCTCCTTTAGTGTACTTTGCTATCCTAGGTACTACCAAAGTCCAGAGTTGTGCGACCTTAGGGAGCGTGATGGATTACAGCCTGGTAGAAGAGTAGTTAGGTATGCAGGAGCTAAACCAATTAAGGGCCTTATAGGTAAGTAATAACATTTTGTAACTGATACGGAACTTAATAGGTAGCAGTGCAGAGACTGTAAAATTGGGGGTAATATGATCATGTTTTTTTTGACCTGGTAAGGACTCTAGCCGCTTCATTTTGGACTATCTGTAGCTTGTTTGTTGAAGATGCAGGACAACCAGCTAGCTGTGCATTACAATAGTCCAGTCTAGAGCTCATGAATGCATGAACTAGCTTTTCTGCATCCGAAACAGGTAACATATTTTGTAGCTTGGCAATGTTTCTAAGATGGAAGAATTCTGTTTTTGTAACATGGGAAATATGAATTTCAAAAGACAAAGTTAATTCTACTATAAACACCCATAAATTTTTTTTTTTTTTGGGGGGATTGATAGAGGACTGCAACAGTCATATTCGTCTAGTTGCAAATTGTAATCCAAGAGATTATGTGTACTGTATTTTGGTCCAATAAGTAATATCTCTGTCTTATCCGAATTTAATAGGAGAAAATTATTGGTCATCCAATCTTTTACATTTTTAACACACTCTGTTAGCTTAGATAATTTAGAAGTTTCATCTGGTCTTGTTGAGATATATAATTGAGTATCATCAGCATAACAATGGAAAATAATCCCATATTTTCTAATAATATTACAAAGGGGCAACATGCATATTGAAAATAACAGAGGACCTGGGACAGATCCTTGTGGCACTCCATATGTTACTGGTGATAATTGAGATGACTCCCCATTTAAATGAACAATGTGGTTGCGATCGGACAGGTAGGATCTAAACCGTCTTAAAGCCTGACCTTGAATACCTGTATAGTTTTGTAATCGATCTATGAGTATGTCATGATCTATAGTGTCAAACGCAGCACTAAGATCAAGTAAAACTAGCAATGAGATGCAGCCTTGGTCTGACGCAAGAAGCAACTAATTTGTAATTTTAACAAGTGCAGTTTCTGGGCCTGAAACCTGACTGAAATTCTTCATAGATATAATTTTTGTGCAAGAAGGAGCACAATAGAGCAGACACAACTTTTTCTAAAATTATAGACATAAACGGAATATTTTTCAAATGCGTCTGTAATTTGCCAGTTCACTAGGATCTAGATGTGGTTTCTTAATAAGAGGCTTGATAACAGCCAGCTTGAATGGTTTTGGGATGTGACCTAAAGATAACGACGAGTTAATTATATTGAGAAGTGGTTCTTCTGCTACAGTTAACAACTCTTTTAGTAATTTAGTGGGTACAGAATCTAACAGGCATGTTGTTGGTTTAGAAGCAGTGATAAGTTTATTTAGCTCTTCATGTCCTATAGCTGTAAAGCACTGCAGATTATCTTTTGGTGCGATGAATGAAGCAGAAGTATTATACGCTGTAGAATCTACATTGTTATTGTATTTCTGATGTTATTGATTTTATCACTGAAGAAATTCATTAAAGTCATTCATTAAACTGTGATGGGAAATTTATATGGAGGTGGCATCGTTATTGTAATCTAGCACTGTGCCGAAATAAAAAACCTGGTTATGGCTATGAGTTAGGATATGCGGGCCCTCGGCAGTTTTTTAGGCAGGTCTATATGGAGAATTTTTGGTGCAAAACAACTGAGCGTCTGTGACAGCGGGATTTGTAGTTGTAGGGAATAGCCACACATGTGTATCAGTACATTTTGAAGTCACAGACAAAAGTTGCAAACGTGTAGATATTTTTTTCTCTCCCACAAACACAACACAACTGTTACACGTTCTTGAATCCTTCACTGCATGTGCACAAATCCTAGTCTACGAATCACAAGTCAAGAAACTCGTACGCTCACAAGTTTTTCTACTATTGCTGCAGTGAATATGGTGAAAAACACATTCGCACACCTGCATCAAAAATGTGAAGTCGCAGACGAATTTTGTACATCCGCAAATAGTTTGTGAATTCTTGCAATGAGATTTGCATGCTTGTAGTATGTTTTCTTACATATATATTTTTTTTCTTGGATGGTTTTTCTAGCACAAACACAAGTGCATAAATACAACGGCGTGAATCTGCTGCTACGAATCTCAAACACTGTTTTTCGCTTGCAAACGACAAGTTTCACGCTCTCTCCCTTATCCACCGCCTATCTGTGTGATAAATGGTACAAAAGTGATTTGTGCATCTGTAGAGAGCAGAGAATCACTGTTCAGAGAGCAGAGAATTTCAACCAATCAGAAGAGCTCATTTGGGCGCCTGAAACACACCCCTAGTTTTAGCCACAACCCCGAAAATCGCGAGCTGCGAGCATCTTGACAGTGACAAGTATCAAAAAAGGTACGTGGCAATTTTTCCTTTCTGAAATCATTTGTTTATAGCTAAAATACAGCTACGTTGGTAAACAGTGTTTCTTAGTTAAGTTAGCAAATCTTATTTCACGAAAAGTAAGCTAACGGTAGCCTACCTGCACTGTTAAGTTTGCTATTCAACACAAAAAAAATTTCGAGTCTCGTATAAATCACTGTCTAATATACGATTATTCTTGTATGCTGTTATGCGTTACCTCATAGAAAAATGACATGATCAGTGCCGGGTCATCTTCGCAGGTGAGTGGACCGTTTTAAAACCAAGGTATTCATGTTTTTTTTCTTGGTGAATAGTAATTTTTTCTTGGGTGCCTCACTATAGTAACTAAGGAAATTTACAGCAGGCAATTCTATAGTAGGTTAATTGCCTGTATACTTACGCTCATGTTGGGATAGATTACTAATTACTTAGTTAGCTCCGTTTTCATTACCTTGGAGAATCCTGTTTTGTGATTGGTCAATATCTATACTATAGATATTACCTACTATAAATTGCCTGCTGTAAATTACCTTTAGTTTAACTTTAGTTTTCTATAAGGTAAAGCATAAAAGAATACAAGGAATAAATCGCAGACAGTGTAATTTAATACGAGACGAATGAATAGCACACTTAACAGTGCAGGTAGCCTACCGTTAGCTTACCTTCGGGAAATAAGATTTGCTAACCCTAACTAAGAAACACTGTTTACCAAAGTAGCTATATTTAAGCTATAAACAAATGATTTCAGAAAGAAAAAATAGCCAGTACCTTTTTTGATACTTGTCGCTGTCAAGATGCTCGCAGCTCGCGATTTTTCGGGGTTGTGACTAAAACTAGGGGGCGTGTTTCAGGCGCACAAATGAGCTCTTCTGATTGGCTGAAATTATCTGCTCTCTGAACAGTGCGCGCCGTTTCCTCTACAGATGCACAAATCACTTTTACACCATATGTCACACAGATATGTGGTGCAAAAGGGAGAGAGCGTGAAACTTCATTTGCAAGCGAAAAACAGTGTTTGAGACTAGTAGCAGCAGATTCACGCCGTTGTAGTTGTGCACTTGTGTCTGTGCTAGAAAAAGCATCCAAGAAAAAAAAAAATATATATATGTAAGAAAACATACTACAAGCATGCAAATCTCATTGCAAGAATTCACAAACTATTTGCGGATGTACAAAATTCGTCTGCGACTTCACATTTTTGATGCAGGTGTGCGAATGTGTTTTTCACCATATTCACTGCAGCAATAGTAGAAAAACTTGTGAGCGTACGAGTTTCTTGACTTGTGATTCGTAGACTAGGATTTGTGCACATGCAGTGAAGGATTCAAGAACGTGTAACTGTTGTGTTGTGTTTGTGGGAGAGAAAAAAATATCTACAAATTTGCAACGTTTGTCTGTGACTTCAGATTTACTTATACACATGTGTGGCTATTCTCTACAAATACAAATTCCGCTGTCACGCTCACTCAGCTGTTTTGCACCAAAAATACCTTCATACATTAATTGGAAATAGTAGGTTTTCCAGGCAATTCTAAAAACTTCCAAGTTAGTTTTTCTCCATTTTGCGCTCAAGACTACGAGTTTTTTTTTTTTGAGAGAATGGGTATTACTGTTGTACTATGGTGCAGTATGTTTTTCTCTAACCTTTTTGATGGGGGCAACAGCTTCTAATGTAGTAGAGAAGATAGTGCCCATGTTGCTAGTCATTCCGTCTACGCACTCATCGATGTATTCTTTTTTTTATGGGTACACACGAGACAGTGAGATAACTCAGGCAGGTATTTTGTGGAATCTGGCTGTGCGTGGCTGGAACAATGAGTTCTACCTGGACCGTTTACGCGAGCCATATAGTTAATACCCTCAGTACACAGCCCAGCATCACGATTAACACCCACCGGATAATGGTGTACCGTAACATCATCACCTTTGAGGTAAGTCACTCTATATCAGTAAGATCAAATTCCATTGCGAATAATTAATAAGAGTATGAGTAAATGCTGAGTGGGCCAGGTGACATTTTTCTGCCTCAAAAAGTTATAGGTCAGTAAATAATACATAATTTGTATTATTAACGTGAATTTTAAAATCTCCGACAATTAGCGCTTTGTCAACTGTAACCAATAGGTCTGAGAGGAAATCAGCAAATTATTTTAGGAAATCTTTATATGGCCCTGGCGGTCTATAAACAGTAGCCAGAGCAAGAGATACAATACATTTATTTTGCATATCTGACAGTGTAAAATTAAGCACAAGTATTTCGAATGAGTTAAACCTGTAACCTGTCTTCTGAGTAACATTGAGAATAACACTATATATTGCTGCAACACCGCCACCACGGCCAGTCTGACGGGGCTCATGCTTATAAAAGTAGCTTGGTGGAGTAGACTCATTTAGACCAATATAATCAGTTGGTTTCAGCCAGGTTTCAGGCAAGCAGAGTACATCAAAACTATTATATGCTATCATTTCATTTGCAATAACTGCTTTGGGTGAGAGTGATATAATGTTTAGGAGCCCAAACTTAAAAAAAAAAATGTTTGTTCATTTATTTAAAATTTTTCTGGTCTAATCACGATCAGATTTTTTCTAGATCCTGCATAAATTTATATTTTGACCTCACTATTCGGGGAACCGACACAGTCTTTATAGATTGGACAGCAAAAGTACTTCTATCATTTAAGCGGGTAAAACACAAGTCATCAGGGCAGTTATTTTAGATTTGACTTACTAGTCATATGGTGCTTAGCGTCCTGGAGATGTTGTCCGACATGAGTTCCGCTCCGATTCTGCTGGGGTGCAGGCCATCAGCGCGAAATATCCTAGGACGCTCACAGAAAAGATTCAAATTATTAACAAAGAGCAGTTTCTGTACTTTACACCATGACAATAACCATTCAATTAAAGCAAAAAGCCTACTGAACTTTATGTCCTCGTCGATACGTGGGAAGCGGTCCTGACACGATGATCCTCGTCACGGGCGATGTGCTGCGCACCGTCTCGATCAGGCTCCTAAAGTCCCTCTTCAGTGTCTCCGTCTGCCGCAGCTTGGTGTCGTTAACCCCCGTGTGAAGCACGACCACTCCGGTGCTCTCGTCGCCCTTCAGGATCACAGGGAAACAGGGGTGTGTGTGCACTTTACCTTCAGCTATCGTAGCACGGACGTGCTGGACGATGGAGTCTCCGATGATCACTGTGTCGCGTTCCGTCTCGCGGAGGGGAGCGCAGCGGTTCCGGGTGGAGATCTCGAAGACCGGAGGCGGCGGAGGGGGAGAGGTCGTCGCCCGGGTCCTGGCTCGTGTCTTCCGCTGCGGGTGCACCGGGCCTGTGCAGAGAAACACACGGAGTAGAGATGGTGTGAGAGTTAGCAGCGCACTGTATACTTTCTGACTTGTGAGCATCAGCCCGGGATGTTTCCAGCACGGCTCTCAGCGCTCTCAGCTGGGGCGCCTTTTTGCCTCTCCACCGGTCGCGGATATGCTTCTCACGGCCTCCAGCTCGACCTGCATCCGATGCAGCTAGAAAGGGTCTCAACTGCACTCAAAGTACGGACACACATCCGCCATTAAAGCAAGGTAACGTGAGTAAAAACAAGCCGCGCATACCCAGGCTGCCGTGAAAGAGTCTCGCATTTATTGTTTAAGCGAGATTAGCAGCAACCATGCTGGTGATTTTAACGGGCTATATGCTAATAGCGGACTCAGAAAATCAGAATAAAACTAGTGATAACAAGGCGCTATGATTGTTTTTGTTGTAGAATACTACAACATATATATTCACACGTTATAGAAACATAAAAGATTGTGTATAAAATTGATTTTAAGATAAAAAATAGACGATAAAGAATTAACTTGACAGAGCTCAAACTTAAAACACACGAAAGCAAGCTAAAGGCTTATGCAAGCCGGGTACAGGAATGCTCTCTCAATATCAGAGCACATACCATGTGGGCTATTGCCTTTTCATGGGCCTGGTCTAGAGGCATGTCTATATTGTTTTGCAGCCGACTGGTCTTCACAGAATACTTTCACCAGGTTTTACAATTTGGACTTGCCATCCTTGGCGTCTCAAGCACTCTTGGTGAGTCTCTAGCCTCATTTGTCTTTCTAGCTATTGCTATACTTGCATTGAGCAGAGTTTGTTACAGCATGTGCTGTTGACAATGTGCAGGACTATGTACATTTTCTATTATGTGCTTTGTACTGTTGTTATACTTGCATTGAGCACAGTTTGTTACCGCATGTGCTATGGACACTGTGCAGGACTGTACATTTTTATGTATGTGATTGTTTTACTCATTGCTATATTTGCATTGAGCACAATTTGTTACCGCGTGTGCCGTTGACACTGTGCAGGACTATGTTCATTTTTGTTGACACTGTTCAGGTTTATGTCCATTTTCATGTGCTTATTACATTGGTGTGTCTGCCCCATCTTCAGTGCAGTGCAGTTGCTCGTTCATTTATATGCAAATTCAGCATACCTGAGCAAAAGATTACATTTCCATTTAGTCATTTAGCAGATGCTTTTATCCAAAGCGACTTGCAAATGAGGACAATAAAAACAGTCAAAACTAACAAAAGAGCAACAATATATAAGTGCAAATGACAAGTCTCGGTTAGCCTAACGCAGTACACGTAGCAAGGTGTGTATATATATATTGTTGCGGGGTGAATGAGAACACAGACTCAGTACTGATAGAAAGTGCCCCGGAGAATGATTTATTGCCCACACACTGATCACACGTGCTCAGAGGAATGGTGCTCAGTGCCAGTCTCCACATGGTGCTCGTGGGGTGAAGTGCCGTGGTGCAGATCCCTCTCCTGGGATGCCGTCGGAGTCTGTGGATAAGGAGAAACAAACAGTAATGTTGCCTGGAGCTCCGTTTCAACCTCCCTCTGGTGCCTCTTCTCCTGGCTTTTATGCCAGCGGGACGCGCTCCAGGTGCGCCACTATCACGCACATGGTGTCTTCTGGGATACCCCCACACTATATATATATATATATAATGATATATTATATATATATATATATATATATATAGATACATTCAGTGTTGGGAGCAACGCATTACAATAACGGCAAGTTACTAATCAGATTACTTTTGTTTAGTAACTATTAAGTAACCACATTACGTTTTAATTTAGAAGAAATTCGAGTTTTACTTTTTCAAATAAGTAATGCCAGTTACTTTGTTTTCTCATGTATTGACTGACAGCTCTCTTGTCCTCATGTTGAGAGGAGTCAGGAGTGAGTGCAGAGGCGTTGTGTGAACATGATGATACTGTAGTTATAGACTAAATATGAACATGTGTTTACTCATCTCACCAGCACAAAAACAGATTCAGTGTTCCTCAAAATAAATAAAAACAGTCAAAAGCAAACTCAGAATATTATACAAACCTGCAATAACTAAATATGTTAAATAACACAAATATCATTTATGTATTTAATCCCATTCTATTAACAATGTCTTTGCTACACCTTCAATGATCCAGTTCAACTGTACTAACCAAATGATTTTGTTATTGCTGAATAGTGTTGAACTTTTTTCTCCTGTGTCATATTCTTCATGCAGCTGCGCCCTCTACTGTACAGACGTGAATTTACATTTCCTTCAGCCTGAGGCGTATTCATTTCACTTTTGTTGTGAAAGGGCTTTTATATTTGTAAAAGAAGAACTTTTTTATATCAAAAACAGACAAGCAAGCCCAGCCCAGATTAAAAAGTAAAAAGTAAGTAACCCATTACTTTCCATAAAAAGTAATGTAATTAGTTACTTTTTAAGGGAGTAACGCAATATTGTAATGCATTACTTTTAAAAGTAACTTTCCCCAACACTGTATATACAGTGGGTACGGAAAGTATTCTGACCCCCTTAAATTTTTCACTCTTTGTATATTGCAGCCATTGCTAAAATCATTTAAGTTAATTTTTTTCCTCATTAATGTACACACAGCAACCAATATTGACAGAAAAACACAGAATTGTTGACAGTTTTTGCAGATTTATTAAAAAAGAAAAAAAACTGAAATATCACATGGTCCAAGTATTCAGACCCTTTGCTCAGTATATTAGTAGAAGCACCCCTTTGATCTAATACAGTCATGAGTCTTTTTGGGAAAGATGCAAAGAGTTTTTCACACCTGGATTTGGGGATCCTCTGCCATTCCTCCTTGCAGATCCTCTCCAGTTCTGTCAGGTTGGATGTAAATGTTGGTGGACAGCCATTTTTTAGGTCTCTCCAGAGATGCTCAATTGGTTTAAGTCAGGGCTCTGGCTGGGCCATTCAAGAACGGTCACAGAGTTGTTGTGAAGCCACTTCTTTGTTATTTTAGCTGTGTGCTTAGTGTCATTGTTTTGTTGGAAGGTAAACCTTCGGCCCAGTTTGAGGTTCTGAGCACTCTGGAGAAGGTTTTCGTTTAGGATATTCCTGTACTTGGCCGCATTCATCTTTTCCTTGATTGCAACCAGTCGTCCTGTCACTGTAGCTGAAAAACACCCCCACAGCATGCTGCTGCCACCCCCATGCTTCACTGTTGGGACTGTATTGGACAAGGTGATGAGCAGTGCCTGGTTTTCTCTACACATACCGCTTAGAATTAAGGCAAAAAGTTCTATCTTGGTCTCATCAGACCGGAGAATCTTATTTCTCACCATCTTGGAGTACTTCAGGTGTTTTTTTAGCAAACTCCATGCGGGTTTTCATGTGTCTTGCACTGATGAGAGGCTTCCGTCGGGCCACTCTGCATAAAGCCCCGACTGGTGGAGGGCTGGCATAGGGGGGGGGTGATTTTTTACTTTCTACAACTTTCTCCCATCTCCCTACTGCATCTCTGGAGCTCAGCCACAGTGATTTTTTTGGGTTCTTCTTTACCTCTCTCACAAATGCTCTTCTCCCCCGATAGCTCAGTTTGGCCGGACGGCCAGCTCTAGGAAGGGTTCTGGTCGTCCCAAACGTCTTCCATTTAAGGATTATGGAGGCCACTGTGCTCTTAGGAACCTTAAGTGCAGCAGAATTTTTTTGTAACCTTGGCCAGATCTGTGCCTTGCCACATTTCTGTCTCTGAGCTCTTCAGGCAGTTTCTTTGACCTCATGATTCTTATTTGCTCTGGACATGCACTGTTAGCTGTAAGGTCTTATATAGACAGGTGTGTGTGGCTTTCCTAATCAAGTCCAATCAGTTTAATCAAACACAGCTGGACTCAAATGATGTTGTAGAACCATCTCAAGGATGATCAGGATAAATGGACAGCACTTGAGTTAAATATATGAGTGTCACAGCAAAGGGTCTGAATACTTAGGACCATGTGATATTTCAGTTTTTCTTTTTTAATAAATCTGCAAAAATGTCAACAATTCTGTGTTTTTCTGTCAATATGGGGTGCTGTGTGTACATTATTAATGAGGAAAAAAATTAACTTAATGATTTTAGCAAATGGCTGCAATTATAACAAAGAGTGAAAAATTTAAGGGTCTGAATACTTTCCGTACCCACTGTATTACACATTATACAGATATATATATCTAATAATATATATATATATAATACACACACACATATACACACGCCACACAAAGAAAACAAGTAGATAGAGGAAGAAATAGAACGAGGGTTTGTTTGTTTTTTTTAATAAAAAAAATAAAAACGAAGATAAAATATAGAAAATGTTAAACAATAAATAGAAAGTCTAAAAGTTAGAGGGTCAAATAAAGGTGGAACCGATGTGTTTTTAGTCGTTTCTTCTTGAAGATGGTTAAGGACTCAGCTGCTCGGATTCATTTGGGCAGGTCATTCCACCAGGAGGGAACAGTTAATGAAAAAGTCAGTGAAAGTGATTTTGTGCCTCTTTGAGATGCCACAATAATATGCCGTTCACTTGCAGAACGCAAGCTTCTAGAGAGCATATAACTCTGAAGTATTTAATTTAGATAAATGGGTGCAGAGCCAGTGGTGGTTTTGTAGGCAAACATTAATACCTTGAATTTAATGCGAGCAGCTACTGGTAGCCAGTGCAAACTGATAAATAGAAGTGTGACGTGCATTCTTTTCGGCTCATAAAAAATTAATCTTGCTGCCACGTTCTAGATTAATTGTAAAGGTTTGATAGAAGTGGCTGGAAGACCTGCCAAGAGAGCATTGCAATAGTCCAGCCTGGATAGAACAAGAGCTTGAACAAGGAGTTCTGTTGCATGTTCTTAAAGAAAGGGCCTGCTCTTCCTAATGTTGTATAAAGCAAATCTGCAGGACCAGATAAAATATGCTCATTAGTCTAGCGGCACCTATCAGCTATGAGCTTTTCTAGTGGCTATTGCTATTGGTTGTCTGTTATTCTACCTCATGCTTGGTGTAGTATTAGCTTGCTGGCCTGAACTTCGCTGCTCTCATGGCGGGATTGAATATAATTTCCACATGCGATTCTCACAATTTTGAGTGAACGCTTAATAGGGAATATCTCTGGTTACTGTCGTAACCTCAGTTCCCTGAGATCAGGAATGAAACATTGCGAAAATTGCTGCGCTCGCTGCTTGATCAGTAATGCAGCAATCAGTCTCAGATTCTCATGCAATTGCTGCTCTTTCCACATTTATACTGCCCGCCAAGCCTGTCAGTATTTGCATGCAATTTGAATAGATGATTTAGCCAGTTTATTGAACTGGCGTTATCCTATTATACTTCAGGAAATTGGAGTAGGGGAGGAGTTCCGACATGCGATACAATGTCTCGTTCCCGATCTCAGGGAACCATGGTTATGATAGTAACCGGAGACATTTTCTGAAGTCAGTCAGTTCCCTTAGAGATAAATTGCGATACAGTTGGGGTTTATATGAATGTGTTTAACATCTCAACTGACTTGAATTGTCACATATTTTTAGCGATTTTAACCGGCTCCGGGTGCATCATTACATACCTACTTTTAACAGAAAACACATTTCAAGAACCCTGACAAATGGATTTTTTGGACTACAACACGCTTATTCCAAATATTGTGTAGAAGAGCTTGTCGAAGAGATGTCCTGTAACACGTAGCATGATCCTCTTGTTCATAAACATTATCAGGGCCTAAATCAGGAAAAAAATTGACACCATTGCTAATATTTACAGCTGAGTAGATGAAATTTGGTAAGGGGTAAGGGGCACAACACACTGGGCTAGCTAACCACTCAGAGCACATTTTGTTTTTCAGAAGGAGAAAATAGGAACTAACAGGGCATTTGTGACTGACTGGGAAGAGGCGCTGCAATAATGAAACATGTGAAAAATAATATGTTTTTGGAACAATACCAAACCAAACCAAATCAATACTTTGTAATCAATACTTTCTGCATAATAGGACCCCGTCTTGATTTTGTTTTGGGGGTGTACTAGAACATGCTCTCGTGCTTGGTAGTTCGAAAAACACATTATTTTTCACATAATTTACATTATTAAAATACCTTTTTCAACAAAAAAAAAACAAAATAAATCTCCCCCCAGGCTGGCACAAAAAGCTTGATTAGTTCCGGCTTTGATGAAGGTCCACCTTCCGAAAAACAAAATGTGTTGTGATTGGTTAGCTTTCCCTGTGATTGGCAAACAGCTTAGACGGTGTTTCAGTATTGCCACGCCCCTTGCTCCGTCTTTCAACAAAAGCTTTTGGCTAATCCGGCACTACTCACTCGTGTTGTAGAAGCTGTCCTCAGTAAAATGCACAGCACACAATAGCAAATCGGGGTTATAATGCTCATGAACAGAGTTAAAAAAATAATGCAACCACGTTTCCTGACAATTGCCGCTTTCGGAAGCCCAAACAAAGACACAGAGGTGAAAAAAACAGAGTTTCAGGCAGTCACACACCGGACGAGAAGCGCAGAGTCGCGCCACATCTTTAAAATTCAAAAACATTATTTTCTATGAGTGTAGGCACACCGGCCGCGCCGGCACGTTCGGCGTCTGTTGTGCCCCCACATTTTTTACTTGAAATCCAGAATTGTTCTAGACATGCCAAAATTTTGAGGCTACAGCACAGCAGCTCTTTTTCTTGGTTTTCTCTGATGCACTAACCCTGCAGCAGCACTTCTTCTTCATTGTCTCGTCTGATGCACTCACTCAACCAAGCGTTCTAACTTCAACCTCGCCCCTCCCCACCCCCCAACCATTCCAATTTCTGTAGGCAGGAGTTATTTGTAATGAAATTCTAATGAGCTGCTTTGTGATATTACAAAGCCCGGAAAACAAACGCTGTATTCCAAATGAGCCCTTCGTTGTAGTTCTTGAAAAGGGATTTTTTAAAAACAAAATATCTCCCTTTGGAGTGGACTTTGAGATTTGTAACTTTCTAGATCTTTTTTATGCCCAAACAAACACACTAACTAAAATTTAAAAAGTGAAAAAGCACAATAGGACCCCTTTAAAAACATGTTTGCTTCTATTTTAACCTTAAAGACTACACTAAGTTTAATATAAATAATAAACATATATTAGACAATAGCATTATTTTAAATGGTCATTAATGGATCATAATAATTGCACAAATATTATTTAGTACCAAAAATCTTCTCAAAATAAATATTACTGATTTAAAATATAGTAAATTTGTATAGTACATTTTAAATATATAGTACATTGATAAAAAGATCTGGTAACACTTTACAATAACAGTACATGAATTATCATGTACTAATACCTGAATTAATAATTACTTGACTATGAACTAATGATGAGTTAAGATATGTATTAATCAAGAACTAATGAAGAACTAACTCAACTACGACATGAGTCATATGAACTACTGCATGAATAACACTACCTTAATTACATGTTAGTTCCTGCATGTTAGTTAATGTATTAATTAACACTTTGGGGTAAACTTAGTCAAACATGCTCTAGAAGCAAGATGTATGAAAATGGCACAATGTAAAATTGTTTATAAATTTGCCACCTGCATTTGTCACAAACATCAGTGAACGACAGTGGATTTCTTGCAATATTTACGTTTAACCTAACTCGTCCAACACACAATTGATGCATTCATAATTAAAAACAATTTCATTCTGTTTTGAGTGATTCCACTGCTGCTGTCCTACAATAACGTATTCATTAAGCAGGTGCAATTGTCCAAATTAAAATCAATGTTAGCATAGAGATGATGGTTATCGCCAGTGTTGGGGGTAACTCATTACAAGTAATGCGAGTTATGTAATCAGATTACTTTTTTCAAGTTAGTAGTAAAGTAATGCATTACTTATAAATTTACAAAAAGTATCTGGGTTAATTTTTCATATAAGTAATGCAAATTACTTTGTTTTCCCATTTATTGACTGACGCCTCTCCTGTCCCCCCTATTGGGAGAAATCAGGAGTACAGAGCATTGTGTGCGCTGTGTAACATGAATTTCTGAGTAACATTTACTGTAGTTCTAGACTCAATGTGCATGTGCATTAATTCACCCACTCACCAAACCAATTTAGTATTCATCAAAATTAATTAAAACAGTGAAATGCAAACTCTGAATATGATGCAAACCTGCAATAATTATGTTAAATAAGACAAATATCATTTGTTTAATCCCATTTTATTAACCAATGTTTTTGCTGCTGACCTTTGCTGATCCAGTTAACTCATACTAATAGGCAAAAATGACTTTAGATAATCTAACAATTGTGCTTTGTTTTTTTATTGCTGAAGAGTGTTTCTTCTGCGTTCTACTGTACAGACGTGAATTTACTTTTGCTTCAGCCTGAGGTTTATTCATTACACTTTTTGGTGTGAAAGGGCTTTTATATTTGCTATAAATAGAACTTCTTATATTAAAAACAATCAATCCCTGCTTATATTTAAAAAGTAACGCAAAAGTAACGTAACACATTACTTAAAGTAACTAAGTAACGTAATTAGTTTTTTTTTTATGGAGTAACGCAATATTGTAATTCATTATTTTTTTAAAGTAACTTTCCCCAACACTGGTTATCACTTTGGTTATGTTATGGATTGGTTTACTATATTTGTATCATAATAATGCACTGCAATCAAACGTTTGTCTTGTGTTCTTGCTCTTCTTTTGGGTCACTATTACCCCTTCAAAATGTCAACTTTCCTCCTACTGTTCAGTTCCTTCTCCATCCAAATGCAGCTACAGGACCTCTGCTCTTCCACTTCTTTACAAACCAGCGAAAAGCACCAAATATCTGATTTAGATGAGCTGAATATGTATAGAACATGTTTAATTGATAACCTTTTAAAGATGTGCCTCTCCAAGACAAGTCATGACATAATGATACATTAAAAAGTCATGAATTCACGTTACTTAAGAAGTAATTAATGATGAGTTAGTAATAATGTGCCCCCCAAGTAGTCATGACATAATGATATATTAACAAGTCATGAATTAATGTTACTTAATAAGTAATTAATGATGAGTTAGTAATAATGTGTCCCCCCAAGTAAAGTCATGACATAATGATACATTAACAAGTCATGAACTAATGTTACTTGTCTGTCAGGACCACTCTCGTCAAAATGTAGATAATTTAGCATGCAGTTTGGGTTGGCGGTATGGTTCTGTTCTGGGCAAGAACTCTCTGCGCATCCATGCAGCCTAGCATGGGTGAGAGCAGGGAGAGCAGCGATAACCACCCCAGGGTTAACAGAACAGAACAAGTCAGATATCATTAATGTACTCAATGATATTTAAGTAACACTTTATTCAAGATAAAGGAGTGATTAGCAAGGAATATCAGAAAGCTAAGTCCTGACTGTGGCGAAAGGAGGAGTTGGGGATGGTGGAGGGTAATTTGCTCCTGAGCAAGCGGAAAAGCTGCTGAATAATACTGAATAAAGCTTATATAGGAATGCCACGATAGGCGTCCCAATGTGATCAGCTTAGACTCACTGCTGCAAGCTTGACTCACGTGACCTGCAGACTAACTCTAAAGCTTATGTAAGAAGTAATTAATGATGAGTTAGTAATAATGTGCCCTCCCAAGTAAAGTCATGACATAATTATACATTAGCAAGTCATGAATTAATGTTACTTAAGTAATTAATGATGAGTTAGTAATAATTTGCCCCCCCAAGTAAAGTCATGACATATTGATACATTAACAAGTCATGAATTAATTAGGGTTGTGTATTGGCAAGAATCTGGCGATACGATACGTATCACGGTACAGGGGTTGCGATACGATATGTTGTGATACATTGCGATACTGTAAGTAAGGTGATATATTGGGCTACTTCTTATTTTAGGAATAGGATATATTTTTAGGAAAGCTGTCATAAAGAACACCACCATATGCAAACCTTAGCAAAAAATCAATAGGCCGAAATAAATAAAAATGATTTAACTAGAACACAGTGGGATCTGCATTTGCATTAATCAGTCCCTGTAACATTCAACGTAATTGAACCACTTTTTTTGCAGTACGAGTCAAGGGGGGAAAATTAAAGTTCTTGCAGGATCCTTTAGTTAAATGTATAATATGTATTTTATAAAAAGACCATATATATGTTTAGACCCTGATTTAAAGGTTCACATTTTAAGTTTACAATTAAGAAACGAAGAAAACTATTTTAAAACAATAAAATAAATACATGTTAAACATTCTCAGAACCTTTCCACTTGGATCCCACAGGTTTTTCAGTTTGTATTTATGCTCCGCGTGGAATCGCCGAGACCGCGACACGAGCACCGCCCCAGCTGTACAAAACGCCCCCACCACGAGAGAAAGCTGCAGCCGCGCAGGGCACGGCAGGCGGTAGGGTCGCCGCGCTGCTGCAGCTTTCCTCTCGTGTGGCGCGCCCCACGCGGCAAGCGGCGGAACCGAGGCGGCGCCTGCGCCACGGTCCCGCGGTGGATGTTAAAAGCCATATGATGCCACACTTCAGCTTTGTACGCCGAAACGGGAACTGGAACAATTCTTTCATCCTCCATTACTAGCAGCCAACTATATTAACGCCAGCATTAGTGGCGTGCCCTAATGCTAGTACTTACAGTCACTGTTCAGAGATGAAGACTGCCATCTAGCTGTCAGGATATAAACTCAAAACGAAACAACTGCCATGAATCTTGTTTTTTTTTTTAAAATAGATATTCCGTTTTTGAGAGTCGATACAGTATCGCCAAACAAAATATCGCGATACTTACGTGTATCAATATTTTCTTACACCCCTAGAATTAGTGTTACTTTATAAATAATGAATGATGACTTAGTAATAATGTGCCCCCCCCCCCATAATGATACATTAACAAGTCATGAATTCATGTTAGTCTATGAGTTGTTAATGATTTAGTTATAATGTGTAGTCATGTAAAGTCAAAAGTCATTATCTAAAATACCAATTAATATCCACCAAGGTGATTCTTATTTTGCACCAGTATATCCAAGACGATTACTTTAAGATACTCACCCGCACTTAAAAAAAGCACAGAAATGAAAAGGTAAAACACTTTTATTTAACAAAGCTCTTAAATATCAGTGCACCTTAACCCAAGAGTCATAAGTTGTATATTTCTTGTATATTACTTTACATAAAATTCAACATAAAATGTAAAGATATTACATAACAATGTAAAAATAAAATCAATATTTAAAACTGTGTTTGGAGAATGTTCACTAATATCCTCATAACATTAACAAAACATTGTTAGATATTAAAAGCATAGTTCACCCAAAAATGAAAATTGTCATCATTTACTCACCCTCAAGTAGTTCCAAACCTGTATGAGTTTCTTTCCTCTGCTGTACACAAAGGAGGCTATTTGGAAGAATGTTTGCAACCAAGCAGATCTCGGCCCCAATTGACTACCATAGTATGTTTTTTTCCTACTATAGCAGTGTTTATAATTTAGGCTGATTGGCTGAACTAACTCTACGAACACGGAAAACAGTGATAGATGGACCTCTCAACCTTACACTAAGGTTAAAATCTAACTCAAGTTTGAGGCGACCAAACAAAACATGATTATCTATTTCTGCTCAGCTAGCGACATTGGACATCAACCACACGGCAAACACTAATACTAATTACTTTCTGATTAATTTCTTTGTATAACAATTCTATCTAATAACATATTAGACAGGACTGTTAAACAGATCGTAAACTAATAAAGACAGAGAATGGAGGTGCTGTGTGCTCATGCTCTGGCGTTCATAGCGCTGTCAAAATAAGTCACAACAGCAAGCATGGCTTGTGTCACTTCAGAGTTCCTACTGGCGGTGCGAATGCAACTAGGAAAATGGCCCTAGGGCAGTGGTTCTCAAGCCTGTCCTGGAGTACCCCCAGCCCTGCACATTTTGTATTTCTCCCTCATCTATCACACCTGATTCAACTCAGCAGCTCATTAGTGAAGACTCCAAGACCTCAAATGTTTGTGTCAGATAAGACAGACATACAAAACGTGCAGTGCTGGGGGTACTTCATGGAGAGGTTTGAAAACCACTGCCCTAGGGGAACATTTAGTTCTCTGGGAACCACCCTGGTGGCTAGTTCCTAAAACCAAATTCCTATAACTACCCAGTCCGACAGGGGCTAACGTCACCCTCAGGGTCCACAGTCCATAGTCCGCCCGCACCCGCACTCGCCCACCAAGAGTTGTCCCATGCCGCACCCTGTTGCGTTGGGTCCCGCGGTACTCGGGCGGCGGGAGTGCCGGTCTCTAGTCCACAGCCGTTCTGTTCTGATGAAAGTATTTCTTTCTAATTAAACGTAGCACTCCTGAATGGCAGAATTGTTCTTAAAGCAAGTTCATGACCCTATTACATACCATCCTCCAATCTTAATTTGAAAAAAATTTTGTCATCTGTTAGAGAGTCAACTTTTTCCTGAAGATGAAGAATATTCTGCTTTTGTATCTCTATTGTCTGTTTTGCTTTGTCAAGCGCAATCTGTAAAGTGGGTACACCATATAAAAAATAAATAAAAAATATGTAACTTGGCTGAAAGCAAAATAAAAAAAAAAGTGTCTCACTTGAATTAGGCCTAATTCAATTATTTATTTATAAAGTAACATGAATTCATGACTTGTTAATGTATCATTATGTCATGACTTGTCTTGGAGGGGCACATCTTTAAAAGCACATCTTTATCAATTACACATGTTCTATACATATTCAGCTCATCTAAATCAGATATTTGGTGCTTTTCGGTGGTTTGTAAAGAAGTGGAAGAGCAGAGGTCCTGTGGCTGCATTTGGATGGAGAAGGAACTGAACAGTAGGAGGAAAGTTGACATTTTGAAGGGGCAATAGTGACCCAAAAGAAGACCAAGAACACAAGACAAACGTCTGATTGCAGTGCATTATTATGATATAAAGACAGTAATCCAATCCATAACATAACCAAAGTGATAACCATCATCTCTATGCTAACACTGATTTTAATTTGGAAAATTGCATCTGCTTAATGAATACGTTATTGTAGGATGACAGCAGTGGAATCACTCAAAACAGAATGAGATGAAATTGTTTTTAATTATGAATGCATCATTGTGTGTTGGATGAGTTAGGTTAAATGTAAATATTGCAAGAAATCCACTGTTGTTCACTGATGTTTGTGACAACTGCAGGTGGCAAATTTATAAACAATTTTACATTGTGCCATTTTCATACATCTTGCTTCTAGAGCATGTTTGATTTAGTTTACCCCAAAGTGTTAATTAATACATTACCTTAATTACATGTTAGTTCCTGCATGTTAGTTAGTGTTATTCATGCAGTAGTTCATATGACTCGTGTCGTAGTTGAGTTAGTTCTTCATTAGTTCTTGATTAATACATATCTTAACTCATCATTAGTTCATAGTCAAGTAATTATTAATTCAGGTGTTAGTACATGATAATTCATGTACTGTTATTGTAAAGTGTTACCGAAGATCCTTTTAAGGTGTTAGGTGACTTTTTCAGTTGTTGTTGTTTTTGTTGTATAATTTATTATTTTTTTTTTAATGGTGTCTTTTTGTTAAAGGTGATAAAAAGTAACCCATGATCTTATTTTGACAAAAACAATTTATAATGATATAAAAAAATTACTGTACTGTCCATATACAAAGAGCACACAATACTGTCTGTGTTTATCTGTGTAAATCTTAACCTTTTGCTCCAACTTTCAAAACTTCAAAATTTCAATATTCAGAGTTTTGCTACATAATTGTATCGCAGTTTAGACCATCAAAGTAGTCTGACTCTACTCCACTCCTACTTGACCTGCTCTTTGAGGTAATTGGTTATGCTCTCAATCATTCATCCATGTTAATTTTGTCAATAAAAGAGCAAAGAGACTATCATATGTCATTTGCATTTGGGAGTCGCAGTGGAGCTCAATCTTTGAGATGCTTCTCTTTCTTTACACACTCTTGCTGTTACATCAGCTTCATACAAAGGCAGGAAACACTCTATGCCGAATGATGGGAGATCCTAAATACCCGCTGATTTCCAAGAATGGAGACATAAACATTGGAGCACTTTTTCCAGTCCACAGCACAGAGACATTACCTTCATTTGAGTTTACACAAAAACCTCAGCCTCTCTCATGCTCCAGGTTTGTTACATTTATACATTGATATATTAGAGCAGAAAATGTATTTAAAAATAATAAAATGCACTATATATAAATTCACTTTATAACAGCAAATATTTAATATGGGCTTTTAAAAAAAATCTGAATGCAATTAATATCATTCCCTTCTCTGCATGATTGATTGATTGATTGATTGTAATATAGTTGATATTTAGCCTACTGATTTAATGTTTCATTTCACAGTATGAATCTGAGAGATTTTCGACTAGCACAAATCATGATCTTTGCCATTGAGGAGATTAACAATAGTGAAAGTTTGCTCCCAAATGTTTCTATTGGTTATCAAATCTATGATACCTGTGGTTCAAGACTGTCTACCATGAGTGCAATTATGGGACTGATGAATGGTCAGGAGTTTGGAGCAGGAGACAGATGTATTGGACAGTTTCCTTTGCATGCTATTATAGGTGATTCAGAGTCTACTGCCACAGTGATTCTCTCCAGAACAACAGGACCTTTTAAGATCCCAGTGGTAAAGAGCAATAACACAAATGATTGACACATTGAGTGATGACTATTTCACTGTTTCCTGACTCCTTTTTTTCAGATAAGTCATTCGGCTTCATGTGAATGCCTCGGTAATAGAAAAGATTACCCTTCATTCTTCAGGACTACGGCTAGTGATTACCACCAGAGCAGAGCACTTGCATACATAATCAAGGACTTAGGCTGGTCTTGGGTGGGAGCTGTGAACAGTGACAATGAATATGGAAACTATGGAATGGCCATATTTCTGAAAATAGCCCAGGAAGAGGGGATTTGTGTAGAGTACTCTGCAAAATTTTACCGAACAGAGACAGAAAAACTCCAGAAAGTGGTATATACAATTAAAAAAAGCACTGCAAAAGTGGTTGTTGCATTTGTTTCATTTCTTGAGATGGGTTTACTTATTGATCAGCTAAGTATTCAGAACATTACAGGCCTGCAAATGATTGGAGTTAAGTCATGGATAACTTCAGAGAATTATATCACTCCAAACAGCTTTCGTGTGCTAGGAGGGTCACTGGGGTTTGCAATGAGAAAAATCAACATTGAAGGGTTTTCAGATTATGTTACAAAAGCATTCTGGGAAACAGCCATCCCATGCTTATATATTGAGGGGATTTCTTCTCAATATGCATTAAGTTGCAGAAGATATGAGGATCTACTTGTGCTGAAAAATTACAATGAAGATGTGACTGAACACAGATATTCAGCCAACGTCTATGAAGCAGTTTATGCTGTGGCTCATTCACTGCACAGTCTGCTCAAGTGCAAAGAACAAGAAGGTTGTGAGAAAGGCCTGACAATACAACCACAGCAGGTAAAGATAAAACACAGATGAACAGAAAGGGAGAAAAGGAAGGTAACAATATTTATGGTGAACAATGTAATACAATGGCTCAAAGATAATGTGCAAAACTGTATTTTTTCATTAGGTGGTTGAGGCTCTGAAAAAAGTAAATTTCACTGTAAAGTTTGGAGATCGTGTGTGGTTTGACAGCACTGGTGCCACAGTAGCCCAGTATGAAATTGTGAACTGGCAGCAGAACTCAGATGGATCATTCCAGTTTAAGCCGGTGGGATACTATGATGCCTCATTGCCCCCTGACCAGCGCTTTGTACTCAAGACTGAAAACATAATATGGGCTGGAGGAAAGTTGCAGGTAAATAACATTGGTAAATACTGGTAAATATTAAAAAAAAAAAACTTTGCCTTTAATTAAATCTCTGCATTTATATTATTAATGTTTACAAAAAAATGAGGTTCAACCACACAAAAACACAGTAAAACCACAAGTTAGGTTTGAAAGAAGCTAATGTGTCATGATGAGTCAACATTTCTGTGAGTCAACACTTTGAATCAATCCATTTTTTCCCACTCACTCTCTCTCTCTCTCTTATTAATTTGTGGTGGATAGGTATATTCAGGGCATGAACACTTTAAAATTATTACATTTATATACACTGCCATTTAAAAGTTTAGATTCAGTAAGGTTTTTAATGTTTTTAAAGACTTTTTCTACAGATACGGCGTTCTATACTTTTTAACAATTAAACACACCCTTGCAGAATAAAAGTAATAATTTATTTCAAAAAAGAGAGAGAGAGAGAAAAAAAAAACTGACCCCAAACATTTGAACAGTAGTGTGTATTTGTACAAAAAAATATATTTTAAATAAATGCTGTTATTTTTTTACTTCTTATATATCAAAGAATCCTGAAAAAATACCACAAATTCCAAAAAAAAATATTAAGCAGCAAAACTGTTTCCAACACTGAAAATAAATCAACATATTAGGGTGATTTCTGAAATATCATGTGACACGAAGACTGGAGTAATGGCGATGAAAATTCCACCGTTGCATCCAGAAAAAAAGGTTATTTTTAAAATATTTTTTTTTTTTTTTTTTTTTTTTTTTTTTTTTTTTTTTTTTTATTAAAATAGAAAAAGTTATTTTAAATTGCAATAATATTTCACAATATTACATTTTGTTCTGTATTTTTGATTAAATAAATGCAGACTTGATGAGCATGAGAGACTTCTCTAAAAATCTTACTGTTCCCAAACTTTTTTCCATGTAGAAGCCAAGGTCTGTGTGCAGTGAGAGTTGTCCTCCTGGCACCAGAAAGGCTACTCAGAAAGGAAGACCTGTCTGCTGTTATGACTGTATTCCATGTGCAGAAGGAGAAATCAGTAATGAGACAGGTAATTCTCAGCTCTGTTTTGTGTTTTCCCTCTTACATTTCACTTTCTTAACAAATGGTTTGAATTCAATTTTTTTTTATCTCTACCTATAATGATCGCAACTTCCTTTCCAGATTCAAATAACTGCAAGCAGTGTCCAGAGGAATACTGGTCGAATGCTGAGAAAAATAAATGTGTGTTAAAGGCTGTAGAGTTTCTGTCATTCACAGAAGTTATGGGTATAGTGCTAGTCTTTTTCTCGCTGTTTGGAGTAGGATTAACTGTGCTGGTGGCCTTCCTGTTTTACAGCAAAAGGGACACCCCCATAGTAAAAGCCAACAACTCAGAGCTGAGCTTCCTGCTGCTCTTCTCATTGACTCTGTGTTTCCTCTGTTCACTTACTTTCATTGGTCGGCCCACTGAGTGGTCCTGTATGTTGCGTCACACAGCGTTTGGGATCACTTTTGTCCTCTGTATCTCCTGTGTTCTGGGAAAAACAATAGTGGTGTTAATGGCATTCAAGACAACACTTCCAGGAAGTGATGTCATGAAATGGTTTGGGCCTGAACAACAACGACTCAGTGTTCTTGCCTTTACACTTATACAGGTTCTTATATGTGTGCTATGGCTAACAATATCACCTCCATTTCCATACAAAAATATGAACTATTTTAAGGAAAAGATCATTCTTGAGTGCAGTCTGGGTTCCACTATAGGTTTCTGGGCTGTGCTGGTTTATATTGGCCTACTGGCTGTTTTGTGCTTCATACTGGCTTTTCTGGCTCGCACACTGCCTGATAACTTCAATGAAGCCAAATTCATCACATTCAGTATGCTAATATTTTGTGCTGTATGGATCACTTTTATCCCAGGTTATATCAGTTCTCCTGGAAAATTCACTGTAGCTGTGGAGATTTTTGCCATTTTAGCCTCAAGCATTGGTTTACTATTCTGCATATTTGCACCTAAATGTTATATTATCCTGTGTAAGCCTGAACAAAATACAAAGCAACATGTGATGGGAAAAAGAACATTATCCCCCACCTGAATATAATATATCCCCTTAAAAATATAAATCAAAAACCATGCAGTGTATTGTAAATAATATAACGACATATACTTAAAATAGTTGTGCAAGTAGTAAAAGATAACATCTAAAAAAAAAAAAAATCTGTTTTAATTTTAGAAACTTTTTGAGTCCCCCCCTCCCTTCCTTGATCTACTGTCTGCTTCCCCCCTTTACTTCACCTACTCACACCAAGTCTGGTGGGAGAGAACAAAGCTCTTCAGTAGTTGTGGAACTCCAGTAAGTAGGATGTCAAGGCTATTGTATTCACTTTAAACATTGGATGAAGTGATTATTTTCTTTTTAAAACATATGATGCTGAATCATTAATAAATTAGTCATGACAAAAAAGTCTGCTATGCTAGCAATCATAACATTAGCTTTTTTGGTGGCTGGTTCAATACCATAGCTTGCCGAATATTAATTAACCCACTACAATTAATATGGTGATAAGCCTATGTGTGAACTGATATTAGGCTAATATTGTAGACCATTGTGTTGGGTTTTGCTCAATTTGATGTTAAGTGGCAGATCAGTGGGCTTGCTGCAGTTGAATATCTAAGTAAGAGATGTCCTCTGTCCCAGAAAAAAACCTAAAATACTATGGGGAGGTTGCAAGATAATTTAATAATTATAACATGACCGCGTGGTGAACCTATGAACATTAATAGAGCAAGTGAGGCAAAGCGAACACACACCTATAGAGGTGCAAGTTGAAGGAAAAATTTAAACCTAATTGAAAGAGAACAACTGCACACTCACTTAAGCATAGGCTATTTATTAACCAGCGTTTCAGCTAGTAGCCTTTGTCAAGGTATATTTTCACAAAATGGAAAGTAGTATAAGTAAAGGAGATAATTGTACACAACTGAGTGGTGAGATCCAAATCATCCAATAATTAACCAAATGACAATTAGACTCTAACATGGAAAGTAATAACATCAACAAATTGATCTATACAAACATAATAAATGAAAATTACAATCCAACAAAATTAAATCAAATAGTTACATTCACAAAAAACAACTTAAATCAGAATCACATCAAAATAATCACCAACACATTATATAGTTAATTAGATTCTGACATGGAAAGAATAAATATAATATTAACAGATCAATCTATTGAAGAGAAAAAGGTATATATATATATATATATATAAATTGAAAGGTCAACAAGCCCCAAACAACATGAAAAATTCCAAGCAAACAATAGATAATTAAACATTAGGTTACAAAAAAACAACTTAAATCAAAATCAATATTTAAACCATGTGGAGTCAAGGTTTTCAATTTATGAATCCAAAAAGCCTCCCGTTTGGTCCAAATCCAAAACCCCCTCTCCTCAGGGAAGATAATTCTCGCTTCCTGTATAATGTAATGAAGTGATAGGATGATTAAAATCAGTAAAGTGCACTGCTAATGGATCATTCATATTTTTACATCTTATAGTACCACGGTGTTCAGCAATGCACGTTTTAAGTTCTCTACATGTTTTTCCTACATATGATTTACCACAAGGGCAGTTTATGAGATAGATGACCGCTTTGGTTTTACAACTTATTATTCCTGTAATGGGAATCGATTTACCGGTATGTGGGTGTTTAAACTATGTGCAACGATACGTATAGTTACATTGATTACACGAACCACAACGAAAGTTACCTTCTGGAATAGGTGTCTATGTCATTTGAATTGTTATAGATGGAGGAGACAAATCTGATCTCACTAGATAATCTCTTAAATTTCTTCCACGTTTAAAGTTTCAAGTTTAAAGTTTCAAGTCTTGCATCAGATTGCAAAATGTGCCACGTTGGTGAATTATCTTTTTAATTTGCTCTGAACGTTTAGTGCATTTGGTAGTAAACATAACAGAGAATCTTTTCTTCTTTCTTTTTCTTTTGTCATTAATAAATCTGAACGAGACTTGTCTTCAATTTTTTGTTCCACTACTTGAATTTGATTAACCTTATGTCTTCTACAATAAAAAGATTGTTTTATGTCAATAAGGTTCTTATTAAAATCATCCTGTCTACTACATATTATTTTTAGTCGACACATTTGGCTGTAGGGAAGGCTATTCTTTAAGGGTAACGGATGGTAAGAGTCCGCTCTCAAAAACGTGTTTCGAGCTGTTGGTTTCATATAAAGATCCGTATATAAGCAGTTATTGTCCCAAATTATCCATAAATCCAAAAAACTAATTTTATTAGGATCGTAGTCCTAGTGAATGTTAAAAAAACAATAATTTAAATGTTGATAAAAAATAATTCAATTGTACAACATCTCCTTTAAAAAGGCAAAAACAATCATCCAGGTATCTGTAATGTGGGGTTTGGGTTTTGGTTTTGTCATGTTCATGTTTTCCATGTCTTTTATTTTGTCATTGTTTCCTGCTGTTAGTGTCATGCTTCCCTTGCCTCATGTCTCTCTGCTTTGTGTATGTGTCATGCTTCCCTTGCTTTCATGTATTCATGCCATTGGTTCTCTTGTTCATTGTGTCATGTTTTGATTGGTTGTCTTAGTCATGTGTCTTGTTTCCCACTGGTTTGTTCATGTCATGTGACCCTCCTTGTTTGCTATAAGTAGCCCTCATGTTGCCATTGTCTCTCGTCGTGTATGAATGTATTTATCCTGCTGTCGATTAGTGTTTAAGTCATAGTCAAGTCAAGTCAAGTCTGTGTTCATTGTTTGGATTCTGGATTTCACATTGTAAATAAAACACACTGCGCTCCAGAGTCCTCTCCTGTCCACGAGTCTGCTTCTGAGGCCTCTTCTGTCCACGAGTCTGCTTCAGAGGCCTCTCCTGTCCACAAGTCTTCTCCTGAGGCCTCTCCTGTCCATGAATCTGCCCCAGTGGCCTCTCCTGCCTATGAGTCTCTCTCAGATCCCTCTCCTAACCACGAGTCTGCTCCAAGGGCCTTTCCTGATCCTCCAGAAGTGGAAGCATCCGCTGCAGAACCTCCTGAGGTCGTGGCGTCTGCTTCCGAACTCACTGCCTACCCTGTCACGGCCACAGAGGCCGTTCACGAACTCACTGTCTGCTCGGTCATGGCCACGGAGGCCGTTCCTGAACTCACTGTCTGTCCTGTCACGGCCAAGGAGGCCGTATATGAACTCTCAGTCTGCCCTGCCATGGCTATGGAGGCCGTTCATGAACTCTCTGTCTGTCCTGCCACGGCCATGGAGGCCGTTCATGAACTCTCTGTCTGTCCTGCCACGGCCAAGGAGGCCGTTCATGAAATCACTGTCTTACCCTGTCTGCTGCACGCCAGGCTGCCTGCTGTTCTGACCTGCCACCGGCATGGCCCTCGCCTGCCTACACCGCGAGGCCCCCCGCTTGCCTGCTCCGCCATGGCCCTTGCCTCAGGTCTCTCTGCCTTGTGTAGTGTAAGCTTCCCTGCCTAGGATTCATGCCATGGGTCTCTGCTTTGTGTATGTGTTATGTTCTGATTGGTAGTCTTAGTCATTTGTCTTGTTCCCCATTGGTTTGTTCATGTCATGTGACCCTCCTTGTTTGCTATAAGTAGCCCTCATGTTGCCATTGTCAGTTAGTGTTTAAGTCATAGTCAAGTCAAGTCTGTGTTTATTGTTTGGATTCTGGATTTCACATTGTAAATAAAGCTGCACTTGGGTTCATCTTCAACTCGCCTTCAGTGGACTGATCATTACAGTATCTCATATTTTTCAGGTAAAACATATTTTTCTTCAAAGGAGGCCATATAAAGATTTGCAAAGGAAGGTGCAAACGCACTACCCATAGCCACACCACGTCTTTGAATGTAAAAGTAATTCTGAAAGACAAAATAGATATGAGAAAGAACAATCTCAGTTAATGTTTCAATACATTCATTAGAGGGGAACAAATCATCACGTTGTCAGTCCTGTGTCTTGTTCCCCACGTGCTCCATGTCCTGGTGTTCCCTCCTATGCCCTTATTTGTTCCTTCCCGTTCCTGTCCTTATTACGATCATTTGTTCCATGTGTTCCCTTATTTAGTTCTATTGATCCCAGGTTCCCTCATTAGTTCCATTATATTAAAGCCCTGTGTTTCCTGAGTCGAGTGTGCTGTCTTGAACGTCAATCCCGTGTCCTACGTGTTGTACTGAATTTTGCTTCGCCAACCTAGGGAGGCAAAATAGTGTAGTGATGGGTATTTGCATCACCAATGATGTTATGATATTTGGATCACGTGTCAATTAATGTGTGGTTATGAGTACATCACATAAGAAAGATTGGTGGGATCTCTAACTTGTAGAACCTCTTTCTGTATAATCAACACAAGGAAGACACAAGTGTAATAAAATAGATTTTTATTAACAAAAGATAGACAAGAGTAATCAACAACTACTAAATGAATACCATAAATGAAATAGGAATAAAGTGCATAAGATGCATAAAATGCAAGTGATTATGTTGGGTGTTGCAATGTCAGAGCTAAGTTATCTGGAAAGACAAACTGTTGCTACTCTGAAAGAAATAAGGTGAAGAACCCTATTATGCATCAAACAAATACATTAAAGATTTGTTATCAACTGCAATCAGCTATATAATATTTAATGTAAATTAGAAAATTATATACTGATAATATACAACAATGCCAAGGTCTCTGGAAGAGCTTTTGGATAAGTGATAGTTATGTTCTCTGTGGTCGAGTGAGCAGTCCGATGGCGGTGACTTCATCCACTGGTTGTGCTGGATACAATGCATTGGGGAAAGGAGCAGGAATCCGTTTCAGCAGCCTTGAACACGAAGCACTGGAGGATGCTGATCTTCTGGAGCACCAAAGGGTCCTAGAATCTGGAATACGCAGATGTGGCCCTGGAGTAGGTGCAGAAGGTCCTTAGCCTGGAACACGCAAGCAAAGGTACCTTGAAGTGAAGGTTTGCTCGCCGGAGCTTAACCTTGTTGCAGATGTCTGTGTCTTCTGCCTCTCTGGGCTAGAGACTCAGAACTTGGTCGATCTGCTTTGTCTCTCTAGGATGGAGACTCAGGATGTGCTGCATCTGTTGTTGTCTCACTGGACGAAGACTCTGAATGAAGTCTGAACGTAGATTATCTCTTTCCTCACAGGCTGGAGGCTCAGAACGTGGTCATATCTGTTGCTGCCTCGAAGCTGGAGACTCAGGACTTGGTATCTGTTATTGCCTCTTCCCTCACGGGCCTGAGGTTCAGAACGTTGGTGATCTGTTGCAGTCCTTTCCTTGACAGGACTCAGACTCAGAATGGAGGTTGATCGGCTATTGTCTCACCCTTGAGGCAGGAGACTCAGAACGGGTTGTTTCTGTTGCTGTCTTCCTGGTAACAGGACTCAGACTTAGAACAGTGTATCTGTTAACGTCTTTTCCATTGCAGTACTCAGACTCAGAACCGAGGTTTATAGTTAAGTCCCTTCCTTGACAGGACTGAGACCTCGGAACGTGTAGCTGTTATTGCCGCTCCCTTTCGGGACTCAGAACAAGGAGTGTCTTTTGGGAAGGTACCTTTATCTCTTTCCGATGAGGAGGAGATTGCAATCTGGTGCTTCTCCATTTCCAGGCTGTGATTGGCTGTTTCCATCAGAGAGGGGGGGACACAGTGTGGCCCACCCTTCTTTCCTCCTGTGGAATTTATTTGCATAGTCCAAACACACATTTAGAAAAGTGTCACTAAAGCTTTACCAATGCATTATTCACTTACCAAACCACAACCAGAATACCTTTGGCAATGTTACGAACACATTAAGTCCAAACATGAATGAAGAAGACCAGAAACTGTCATGCATGCATTCATTTGTCCATTAACAGCTGAGTTTGGGTAAGATGTTGCACTACACGTTGCTGTCACTGATAATACTTATTTCTCTGAATAAGTATGAGATGGGTGTGTTGTAGTTTGCATCAGTTTTGAGGTTTGAAAACATAGTTATGAATGGATTTGGATGGAACTCTGTGATCTCTCTTTGTTTCACCCACTGCTGCTGCATCCAGAGGTCCTAAGGAATTTTTATGGGGGGTTACAAGCCAAAACCTTAGGGATCAGTCTCTAGGTGAGTGAAGGGCAGAAACTGCATTTTGACAAATGAGAAGTCCTGTCCTTCTCAGGCTTGCTACCAGAGGTCTTCTTCTTGCCCTCTAAAAGGTGTCTGGCTGTTGTCCTAGCATCTCTATCTGATGGCTTTGGACAGTTTGCTTATGTTAGTCCACCAAGATCCAATCAAAATGTAGCAAACCTTTGTCCACTATAGTGGTCAGAGAGGGGCCCCGCCATAAACTGGGCCCTGAAATGTGCTGTCCACTACAGTGTGCTTCCCCTGATGTCATTAAAGTCTGTTGGTAATGATTCTCCTGCATTCTCCTCGTTCCTCGCTCCTCACAGTAGGCACACCGTGACACACATTCTGACAAAAAATGAATCATAGATTCGATGTTTTCTTTATGAGGTATGCATGTATACAAAGACTGGACATCAAAATAAACCAATAGTATATCTTCAGGTACTGGATTAATTGAGTCAATGAAAGACAACATATGAGTGGTATCCTTTAAAAATGAAGGCATTTTTTCACAATAAGGTCTTATAAAAAAATCCACAAAGGTGGATATTGAATATGTTAAAGAACCAATACCAGCCACTATTGGACGGCCAGAGGCGAGTCAAGACGTTTGAGAATTTTTGGTAAGGTATAAAAAGGGTACCTTACCAAGTTAGATATAACAGGATTTTTAATTTTTAGAAAATTTCACCAATTTGAAACATTAAATCAAGAGCTGCATGGATTTTGTTTTTAAACATCTGAGTAGGATCACTTGAAAGTTTTTCATAAAAGTCCAAATCGAAAGTTGTCTTTCACATTCCTGCACGTAATCAACATTATTCTGAATTACAACTGCCCCTCTTTTATCTGCTGGTTTGATCACAATTGACATATCAGTCTGTAAAATCGTATAGCATGTCTCTTTACTCTCTGATTTTGTTGTCATTTAATAAAGACTCAACATCATGTTCAACGAGTCTGCAATTGGTTTCATTATATGCATTTTGATTCAAAGTTGGGTTAAAATACTTTTTATTTTAAAAGGAGTTACACTATTATCAATTATTAAGTAGAGGGTGGCTTTTCTTGCTGATACAATTGCGAACCAAAAAATTCCTTAAAGGTCCCATATTGTACACCTTTCTGGAGTTTTATTTGAGGTTTTGATGTCCTTAAGAATATATATTTGCGGTATAAGTACCAAAAACCATCTCAATATATTTTTACAGCTCATCTCTCAGGAGCTCTGCAAAGAATAGGTAGATTTTGGCCTGTCTAATTAATATACATGAGCCTCTCTTCTGATTGGCCTGATGTATTCTGAGTGACACACGGCCAGGCCAACCATAGGTAACTAGGGTCAGCGACGTCACAGCGCTAGCTGGAGGCAGCAAAACAAAGAGGATCTGGAAGGTGGCCTATTCAAACCAGCGCAGATTTGGCTACATAAGGAGCTTAAAATATCATCTTCTTGTGATGTTGGGTGCCAGAATCGATGTAATACAGCCTCAAATTAGAAATTTGATCGCATATCTGCTACCACTGCCAGACAAAAAAACGACGACAGCTGTGGTTAAACGCGATAAAACGAGCAGACAGGACAGAAACAATCGTCAAAAATGCTCACGTTTACAGCTCACACTTCTTATCTGAAAAGGTTGAATAAAGTATTGTCTTTTGTTGTTATGGGCGCGTCTACAGATTTCTTGCCATAAGTCTGTTTCTTGCATCTCACGACTAACAGTTATGTCCTGTATGAAATAATATCTGTGTGCATCTGTGTAAAACAAACTGACGATTTATATATAATAATTTTTTAATTGTATATACATTCTTGTGATTAATTGTGGCTGGAACAATAATGTAGCTGTAAAAATAGTTGCCTGATGAAATTGAAATGTATATACATCTTCATCATGATTAGATAGACACGGTGAGTTTGTCTTTACTATACACGTTAGATGTGATCCTGTCAGATCGTCCATCCTTTGAGTGAGAGTGTAACGTTACAGGTCGGCTGATCTGGTTTCATGGTTAAAGTTAAAATTTTTGACATGTTTCCGTGTTGTCGTTGCGATGTTGTCTGGGGTTTGGCAAAAGGAGAGTGGGACTGTGGGCAGTGCTCGGGGTGGTGACTGAAGGCGGTGACTGTGTAGTTCTGACGTCAACTTTTTACGGAAGTCACAACGGTTCGTGAAAAATAGCTAGAACTTTAAGCAGGCTGTGTGAATTTTACTGTGGACTGACTGTTTTGAAACTTATATGGTAGTTAAATAGCCCCTAGACCTCAGTAATAATGAAAAAAAGCCAGGAAATTTCAGTTTTGAAAATATGGGACCTTTAATTTGTGTTCCAAAGATGAACAGATCCAATTTCATTCAATGTCATTTTTCTTCGAAAATAGGAACAAATTATAGTTCCTTGTTAAGAACCGAATTGTGAGAGGTGTTAAGTATCTTACTAGAAAGGTTGAACACAGTCACTTCCTGATCATCACCTATGATCCTAACTCAAATTTTAAAACTATTGCTTTGTGTATGGCCAGATAAAATAACAGATAAATGAAAAAAGGACATAATATAATTTTTCACTGCACCAAAATTCCAAGTACAAAAGTCCCCAAATTAAAGCAAATCGGCCTTAAGGCAAAACATCTTTGTGTACACTTCAAAAATTGCCCTTGAGAAATTTTCACACTGAAAAGAAAAAAAAATGTTTTGAGAAAGTTGCCCCCCTCCCCCAATAGATCATTAATAATTAAGAATAATTTGCCAAAAAAAACAAAACTGTTTTGTTTGAATGGTTTTAAAACGTAGAAGAGAACACACTGCATTGTGTATGTGTCTTACTCTGCCTTGATGTATGTCGACTCATTGATTTTATAAAGTAATGGTTCAGGATACAAAGTACAAAACAAAGAGAATAAACGCTCAATGGTTCAACATCCAAATGCTTAGATGTTGAAAAAAAAAAAAAAAAAAAATTGTACACAAAAGGCTTTGAAATGTACCCACTCAACTCACATTTGCTAAACAACACAATACATGTTAGATATTGTAAAGAATAATACTTTTAGCAATAATAATACTAATGTTATTAAGAATTATAAAATTTACATTTAGGAAAAAAATACATGTATTTACCAAAGTCAAAGGGTGTGTCCTGTTAGTACATCCTAAATTAAATGATTTCAGTTGGTTTTAATATTATAAGTGGTACAGGCATTATAATAATAATGTTATTAAAATTTTAAAATTTACATTTAGGAAACAAATACATATATTTACCAAAGTCAAAGGGTGTGTCCTGTTAGTACATCCTAAATTAAATGATGTGGTACAGGCTAGATGATAATGATATTTTAATGTAATAAATATATGTAAAATACATATAGACTTGTATCCAAAATCCAAAAGGTATATCTTGTTACTGTCACCAGTTCACCAGCTCCTTTCACCATGCCTGTCACAAAAGCAGTTATCACAGTACACTACCCCTGCGTTCCATTCGGAAGGGCTCATCCCTATGCCCTAATCCCTTCAAAGGGTTTACCCTCCAGAGTGAGAGCTTCGAAGGGTTGAAGGGTGTAGGGGACCAAACAACTTTTACTTTTACAGTTTCTTGAAGTGCCCTTCTGCGTCATTATCACGTGCCCACACGGAGGCGCCATCATCATGCAAAGAATCTGCGCAAAGGATCATGGGGGCCGAAGGTTCCATCATTGCAACCTTCGAAATCCGAAAGGCCCTTTTGAAGTGGCAAGGTTGAGCCTTCGGTTTGGAACGACCCTTCAATATGGCGGCCATGATTGTTTTCACCCCGAAGTGCCCTTCGGAGGGCGATATATCCCATTTGGAACGCACTGTATATTTCATATCATCCCCTCTGGCTACCACCTGTGCACACTCCACAATCTCCACACATGTCTGCCATCAGCCTCATCAGTTCCTCTAAACAAGCCAGCACCAAACAACACTGGTTGTGGTGTTGTTGTGCTACATCACCCCTACTTGGAGTTTTTATCACCTTGTGGATCTACTCATCTCTGTAGGGATGGGGAAATGAAGCCTCATGAAGCACTGGGGCTTTCCCCTGACTGTTCCGGGAAAAGATTCATAGCTTTGAGAGTGTCGAGAACAGTGCCATCTGGTGCTTATTTAAAATATAGCATCCAGAAGCCTGTGGAAGAAGCTCTCAGATGAAGTAACCACCACACACTCAATAGTTTCAATGTTATGTGTACAAATAAAAGCCTTACACGTTTGTGTTTAATTTGTCCATTAAATAAATTCATTTACCCAATAAAATGTGACAATAAAATATAATATGAGCTTAAATGATTCAAAATGATCTAATGAACTCTCTCTACACACACACATAGTGAATAAGGACATAGTGTGATAGGATCATCTGTTATTAAATGTGATTATGACACTTGGCAGTGATAGTGCTTGTGTAACTGTAGGAATGACAGGTGATAAAGTTTTAAATTATTTTTATAGAGAAATAAAAGCTGTTTCACAGTGTTGGGGCTGAGTTTATTTCTCCTCTTTGACAGTACTTCCCTGGCATTAGAGAACACTCTTTCACATGGTACAGAGAAGGCCGGCGTACAAATAAAATGTAATGCTAATGTATATAGATGGGGTAGACATGTTTCTGCATTCTCCAGTATTCAAGTGGATCTTCAGCTCGTTGTATGTTTGTCTCTGTAAGTTATCTATCCACTTCTACAATCGCATCAGAAGTGGCATTTGAGTTTTGTTTGTTCTGTTCTACAGCACTGTCCAACAGAAGCCAAATGTTTCTACCTAAAAAGTGTGAGGAGATATCAAAAATATTTGATTGGGAGTGATTGTACATGTACATTGACTGAATATAAGACATATCAATGGTCAACAATTATAAAATAAAATAAAATAAAAAAATAAATACTTGAGCTTGGTGTGGGCTGTTGGGTTGATGGTGCTTCTGATAAAAATGAATAAAAAAGACATTAAAACATTGATTACACTTGTTAATGAGTAGTCTATATAAATAAAAAGAAATACCTGATTTGTTTACCCTGTAATGAATGGTGAATCATTTTTAGCAAAGGAATTACTTTGGAGCCAGACACTCGTTTTTCCTCGGACAGCTCTACTGTGGCCAAGTGGAATGGGGCAATAACACATAATTTGCTGTATGGCATCATAGTCCTGTGCATGAAGTGGAGCTATGACAGTTTTAAGTGAGGCAAATAATGCTCCTATAGTTTGCCTTTCCTTGTGCAGCCGATGAAGCATGTGAAAAGTGCTGTTCCAGCGTGCTTCCACTTCATTCACTTTTCTTTGGCAGAGGTGCTGCTTCAAAAATAGGTGACTACTTTTTTTGCTTTGTTCCAAATGTCACACAGAGCTGGTACCTGATCAAAAGACTTTTTTAACAATGGTGTTAAGTGCATGTGCAATGCAAATTTAATGTCTCACTTGCAGAATTCTTGCACAAGCAATCATGTTTGCTGCTGCATCTGTGAAAAGACACTTCACTTTGTCCTTGATTGTCCACTCCAGCATGACATTCTTTTTCATATACAGGCCATATTTTCCGCTGTGTGCCTGTTTGGGAACTTCTCAACATCCAACAACACTGTATTCAGCTAATCACTGTCATCAATGTAATGGCAGGTTATTGCAAGATATGCATCTGTGTTGATAGAAGTCAACATATCCGATGGGTAACACTTTACTTGAAGGGGTGTGCATAAGACTGACATGACACCTTCATAATCATGACATGACACATGTCATGAATATGAAGGAGGTTTTATGCATGTTTATGACAACTGTCATTAAGTGTCATTCGCTCAGTTATGTCATTTTTAATGCAAATACAGTGGGTACGGAAAGTATTCAGACCCCCTTAAATTTTTCACTCTTTGTTATATTGCAGCCATTTGCTAAAATCGTTTAAGTAAAATTTTTTTTCCTCATTAATGTACACACAGCACCCCATATTGACAGAAAAACACAGAATTGTTGACATTTTTGCAGATTTATTAAAAAAGAAAAACTGAAATATCACATGGTCCTAAGTATTCAGACCCTTTGCTGTGACACTCATATATTTAATTCAGGTGCTGTCCATTTCTTCTGATCATCCTTGAGTTGGTTCTACACCTTCATTTGAGTCCAGCTGTGTTTGATTATACTGATTGGACTTGATTAGGAAAGCCACACTCCTGTCTATGTAAGACCTTACAGCTCACAGTACATGTCTGTGCAAATGTGAATCATGAGGTCAAAGGAACTGCCTAAAGTCTCAGAGACAGAATTGTGGCAAGGCTCAGATCTGGCCAAGGTTACAAAAAACTTAAGGTTTCTAAGAGCACAGTGGCCTCCATAATCTTAAATGGAAGACGTTTGGGACGACAAGAACCCTTACTAGAGCTGGCCGTCCGGCCAAACTGAACTATCGTGGAGAAGAGCCTTGGTGTGAGAGGTAAAGAAGAACCCAAAGATCGCTTTGGCTGAGCTCCAGAGATGCAGTCGGAGATGGGAGAAAGTTGTAGAAAGTAAACCATCACTGCAGCCCTCCACCAGTAGGGGCTTTATGGCAGAGTGGCCCTACAGAAGCCTCTCCTCAGTGCAAGACACATGAAACCCCGCATGGAGTTTGCTAAAAAACACCTGAAGGACTCCTAGATGGTGAGAAATAAGATTATCTGGTTTGATGAGACCAAGATAGAACTTTTTTTGGCCTTAATTCTAAGTGGTATGTGTGAAGAAAACCAGGCACTGCTCATCACCTGTCCAATACATCACCAACATTGGCGCATGTGGGGCAGCATCATGCTGTGGGGGTGTTTTTTAGCTGCAGGGACAGATCGACTGGTTGCAATCGAGGGAAAGATAAATGCAGCCAAGTACAGGGATATCCTAGACGAAAACATTCTCCAGAGTGCTCAGGACCTCAGAATGGGCCGAAGGTTTACCTTCCAACAAAACAATGACACTAAGCACACAGCTAAAATAACAAAGAAGTGGCTTCACAACAACTCTGTGACCGTTCTTGAATGACCCAGCCAGAGCCCTGACTTAAACCCCATTGAGCATCTCTTATAGACCCAAAAATGGCTGTCCACCAACGTTTACCATCCAACCTGACAGAACTGGAGATGATCTGCAAGGAGGAATGGCAGAGGTCCCAAATCCAGGTGTGAAAACTTGTTGCATCTTTCCCAAAAAGACTCATGGCTGTATTAGATCAAATGGGTGCTTCTACTAAATACTGAGCAATGTGTCTGAATACTTAGGACCATGTGATTATTTCAGTGTTTCTTTTTTAATAAATCTGCAAAAATGTCAACAATTCTGTGTTTTTCTGTCAATTTGGTGTGCTGTGTGTACATTAATGAGGAAAACAAATTAACTTAAATGATTTTAGCAAATGGCAGCAATATAACAAAAAGTGAAAAATTTAAAGGGGTCTGAATAATTTCCGTACCCACTGTAAATTTATTTGCCTAACCCTAACGCTAACCCCCTACCCTACCCTTACCCCTAACCTAGCCCATAAACACAGACATCCAAACCAATGTCTGCTTTGCATTAAAATTACTACGAGCGATGACACTTAAGACATTTGTCATAAACATGCCATAAAAACAAACCTTCATATTCATGGGGGCCATGTTTCCATGTCATGATTATTGTAGGTGTCATTCGGGGGGGGGGGGGGGGGGTGGGGGGGGGGTGGGGGGGGGGGGGGGGGGGGGGGGGAGGGGGGTGGGGGGGGGGGGGGGGGGGGTGGGGAGGGGGGGGGGGGGGGGGGGATTATGAGGTGTCCTGTCGTCCTTATGCACACCCCTCAAGTAAAGCTGTAACCTCCTATTTTACGCACATTTTCTTTAGAATCGATCATAATCAGAATGCTTTATTTGCCAGAATTTGGATAAGTATTTTTGTTCGTGACTCAAATCTTCCACCGAATGCAGTGACAACAAAACACAGATATAAAAGGAGACAAGGAAAAAAAAATGAACAAGTAATGGGGATACACTAGACAAAGGACACTTGTTGTACAGGTATTTACAATAGCAATTTTAGTAGCGTTCTATTATGTCAGTTCAAATGGTACACTAGTATTGTTTCATAAATATTGTCGAAGTGTATAAGAGTGTGTATTTTCCACAATTATTGTCAAGATGTTTCAGAAGATGCGATTGCCTGAGGGAAGAAACTGCTCCCTTGCATGCGTTCTGGTGCCAGTGCTCTGTAGCGTTGACCAGATAGTTACAGTTCAAAGAGGGATTGGCTGATTGAGGGTTCCAGAGTGATTCTTAGCCCTTTTGCTCACGCCGATAGTACAGTTTCTTGGAGAGTATGGAGGGCTTGTACCACTGATTCCATCACAGTCCGAACTCACCGTATGTAGTCTCTAGGTCAGATTTGGTAGCTGACTGACCAGACTTATAAAGTGCAAAGGACGGAGCCAATTATGGCTGAGTAAACTGTTTCGAAGCTCCGTCCAGGTTGAATTTCCTCAGTTTGGCGAAGGAAGTACAACCTCTGCTGTGCCTTTTTCACAGTGGAGTCAATGTGAATGTCTCACTTCAAGTCCTGAGGGATGATGGTTCACAGGAATCTGAATTCACAGCTGTTATAGTGCAGGAGGGTTACTCCTGAAGTCCACAATAATCTCCACAGTTTTGAGCGTGTTACATTCCAGGTTGTTAAGACTGCACCAGACAGCCAGCTCTTTGACCTCCTGTCTGTAAGCAGACTCGTTAATGTCCTGAATGAGGCTGATGAGTGTGGTGTTGTCTGCAAACTTTAGGAGCTTGACAGAGGGGTCCTTTGAAGTGTGGTCATTGGCAGTCTGTGTAAAGGGAGAAGAGCAGTGGGGAGAGAACGCAACACTGAGGAGCTCCAGTGCTGATAATACGGGTGTTGGATGAGAATTTTCCAAGCCTCACTAGCTGCTGCCTGTCTGTCAGGAAGCTGGTGATCCACTGACAGATGGAGGGGGGCACGGAGAGCTGAGATAGTTTGGACAGGAGGAGGTTTGGGATGACAGTGTTAAAAGCCGAGCCGAAGTCCACAAACAGGATCCTCACATAAATCCCTGGTCTGCCTAGATGTTGCAGAACATAATGCAGTCCTTATTGACTGCATCATCCAGACCTGTTGCTCTTTAGGCAAACTGAAAGATCCCGCAGTCCCATAATGTCTTCAAGGTGGGGCTAGCACCATTTTGTCAATTACTTCAGACGCATAAGACTTAAGCACGCCGCATTTATTTAGTCCTGTAATTTTGGATTTCTTTAGGATGGGGATGATGTGGAGTGTTTGAAGCTGAGGGGCTTTCACACAGCTCCATGATCTGTTGCAAGATCTGTGTGAAGAAGGGCCACAGGTCCACATTTCAGACAGGATGGGTAAACAATCTGGGCCTTGTCCTTTTTTCCTCTTCTGCTTCCGGTAAGACATCTCTTCGCGGATCTGAGGTGCAGGTGTGGATGAGAGGGGGGTTTCAGAGGTTTTAAGGTTGTGTGGAGAAGTTTTTAGAGTGGGCGTGGGGTTTTTTAAACCTGCAGTAGAACTCATTCAGATTGTTTGCCAGTTTTTGATTCTCCACAGTGCTGGGGGATGTTGTCTTGTAGTTGGTGATGTCCTTCAGACCTTTCCACACTGATGCAGGGTCACTGGAAGAGAACTGAATTCTTAGTTTTTCAGAATAATTCCTCTTTGCCACTCTGAACTCCTTTTCCAGTGTGTATTTAGCCTATTTATACAAGACATTATCCCCCTTCCAGTGAGCATCTTCTTTGGCCTGACGGAGCAGTCTGAGTTTTGCAGTGAACCATGGTTTGTCGTTGTTGTAAGTTAAAAGAGTCCTGGTAGGAATGCACATGTCTTCACATAAACTGATATAAGATGTTACAGTCTTTGTGAGCTCGTCCAGATCGTTGGTTGCAGCTTCAAAATCACTCCAATCAGTGAGGTCGAAACAGACTTGTAAAACCCGCTCTGTTTTTTACAGTCATTTTACAGCTTTTACAGGTTTAGCTGATTTCAGTTTCTGCCTGTAGGTCGGTATAAGATGAACCAAACAGTAATCAGAGAGCCCCAAAGCTGCCCATGAAACAGAGTGATATTCATCCTTTATTGTTGTGTAGCATGGGTCCAGTATATTACTGTCTCTGGTGAGACATGTAACATGCTCTCTGTATTTTGGCAGTTTACAGTAGAGAGTTGCTTTTGAAATCCCCGAGAATGAGTAAACAGGTCTGTGTGTTGTTGTTCGTCTCTTGATTTGATCAGCGGAGTTTTTGCAAATCCAGCTCTGTGCGCTGCGAGAAATGCGTAAACACTCACGAAATACCGAGCAATACTCCCGCGGTGAAGTAAAGCTTACGTTTAATGAAGGCACTTCCAGATCGGACAGCACCTCTTCTTTAAACAGTTACCTCTCTACCCCAAACCTTTCTTGATTAAAAGCATCCCCACCGCCACCAAATTTCCCAGTTTGACTCGCACCGCGGTCTGCTCTGAACAGCTGAAAGCCCGGTAGACTCAACGCGCTGTCCGGGATGGCGTTTTTCAGCCAGGTTTCCATGAAACACAGTGTAGCAGAGTTTGAAAAATCCTTGTTTATCCGGGAGAGCAGAAGTAGTTCGTCCATTTTGTTGGGTAGAGAACGGAGATTTGCCAGATGGATGCTAGGCAAAGGCGTTCTGAATCCGCGCTGTCTAAGGCCACCTCCACACAGAGACGCGTTGTAGCTGTATACTCATACATGTTGTATTGTATAGGCGTTCGTCCACACGGATCCGAGTTTTTGGGAGAGGTTAAACTGAATATTTTTTTGGAAAACAGAGTCCCAGGCCCCGTCCACACGAGACTCGTTTTGCTGGTAATTGTAGAGGCGATACGCTGGATCCACGTTTTGGAGAGTGAAACCAATATTTTTTTTAAACGGGTCCCAGAGTGGATAAATCTGAAAACGTCGCCCTTGTGTTTTCGTGTGGACAGCGAATCTGTATATTTTCTGAAACGATTATGTCATCAGCCCACGTCTCGCCCCTAGCTAAGTCACTTAACAGCAACAAAAACATGAACAAACACTGAACGATTGTCTTTTTATTAACTAATATTAACACAGATTAATAAATGTAATGTTCCATGTTTGTATACCACGCGCAAGGTTTATGCGCATAGTCCAAGTCTTCTTCCCCATTTTTAGTGTATCTCTATAGCAGAATTACAGCGCCACATACTGGTCTGGCATGTCTACACATCTCGGGTGTCTTTTTCGTGGTTTTGTGTGGACACAGATCTTTCGTTGAGGGGGGGGGGGGGGGGGGGGGAGGGAAAAAACGATTGATAGGGAAGGCTCTGGCTTCGTGTGCACGTAGCCCCAGAGTGGATCAATCTGAAAATGCCGCCCATGCGTTTTCGTGTGGACAGCGAATCCGTATATTTTCTGAAACGATGACGTCATCAGCCCACATCTCGCCCCTAGTCAGACACCGCTACGTCACGAAACTATCAACAAAAACATGAACAAACACTGAACGATTGTCTTTTATTAACTAATATTAACACAGATTATTAAATGTATTGTTCTATATTCGTTTGTATACCGTGCGCAGACGAGGGAAAAAAAAGATCGGATAAGGCAAGCTCTGGCTTTGGGTAGACTTAGTCTTAACTTCATGTGCGCGCCGGCTCGGTTCCCCTGTCTGTGCGTCCTGAAGCGCTTGATCAGCACAGCAGCTCCCCCGACAACAATGTTCAGCAAAACATCAGAATAGTCAAAAAACCGGTGAAATATTGGGTGGTGTGTAGTGCCGCATGCCCAGCAATTCATCTCTGGTGAAACTGATTGCAGGGATATAACTAAAGACAGGACAAACTAACAAAAACATAAAAAGAATTGCGAGGCATGCCACGGAGGCAGCCGTCAGCCATCAGCCATCAGCCCCTAAAAAGCCTCATCCTCAACCACTCTAAATGGCTGTGAGTCTTTTATGACCATGTTGACCAATGCCTCATCAACCATTTGCTTGCGAGATGCTATAATGAAAGAAGTTATATATAATACACATATATTAATGAAAATCATGATAATGCATTCAAAATTATGAATAAAAATCAGGAAATAATACAGCTCAGGTATTTCTGGTTTTATATATATTTTCAACATGCCATAATCATCTATTTGACTTAAATGCCTATTAAAATGAGAGTCCGTGGGATGATTTCAAAATCCGGACATTCAAAGTAGTGTCACTGTCAACGCGTTATTGTTTAAAATTACTTAAATGTTTAACATCGTTACATTTCTTTAAGGCAGTAACCACACATTCATTCACCCATTTTAAATTTTGGAATAGGAGCACCAACGCACAAAAGCAATAATGCTTCTATGAAAAAGCCATGGTTTTTACTACAAATAAACCATGGTAACCACAAATTAACCATGGTTTGCTACACTAACCATAGTTTAAACCATGGTATTTATATTGTGGTTATCAAACAGTAACTGCAAAAAAATAAACATTTTCCGTAAAGGTCTTTATCAGTCAAATTCATTTAAAACTGTAAATTCAACAGGTATGAAATATGATCAGTAAGAAAAAAATGTGAAGACAAGCACTGGATTGTGGCAGGTTATGTCAGGGTCTTGGGTAGAGGGATGGAGTGAGGACTCAGTATTGCAGAAAAATGGGCTTTATTTTTAAAATAAAACAAAACAAACAACAAAAACTACCCCGTGGGGGAAAAACAAGCTGGCCAGACGAACGCAAGCAAGGCAAGGCACGGCAGGCCGGCAAGGGCTGGCAAGGCAAGGCAAGGCAAGATCTGGACATGACACGACACATCCAGGGAGAGAAGACGACGAACGGACGCAGGACTGCAAACACCAGGAGAATAAATGGAGAGCAAATGAGGAGGGTAACGAGGGACCACATGTGGGGCAAATTAACTAATAATCAGGTAACAAGATGGGAGGGGTCAAGACATGAGCGCACGTAATCAAAGACAAAAAGCCATGTGCTCCCACAAAACAAAACACAAGCACATGGCCACCAAAACAAATCACAAGCCATGTGCTAGAACAAGAGACACGAACACGCAGCTAATGAGAAAACTCATAAGCTGCGTGTTCACACAAGACACAACACACGTGGACAGAAGAGCGCACGGCTGAGCGAACTCGAGACCGCACGCTCCCACAACAGACAGAACATGGAGCGCGAGTGTCCGGACCCCGACACGAAACCGAAACTCAAAACATGAGTGCCGGGATCTGAACACCACGCTCCAACATGAAACAGTACACGCAGACGAGAGCGCACGGCTCGAGCACACTCGAAGCCGCATGCTCACATGAAAACAATGACATGATGCGAGTGTCAGGGCTCTGTCACAAAATGAATTACACTAGACCGAAGTGACAGAACCCGGACACTGTTAGTTGGAAATATATTTATTTATTCGTCAAATGCATATTTGGAAGATAATATAGTCATAACAGTCGCAGGGTTGAAGATAAGTCAGTTGCCGAAAATATGACTAATTTGCTTTGTTTGTTGTTGTTTGTTTGTTTGTTTTTTTATTGCCATTCTAAGTGTAGTAATAATCTGCTTTCTCATGAGAAACGTACGGTGGCCGAGAGAGCTCAACGCACTGCAACTTAAGAAAACACATGCAAATTGAAAAAACACCAGCAAGTTAAGAAAACATCTTCATCAGTTTGACAACACACGCGCTGCAAATCCTCACAGCACATGCAAATGAAGAAACGCTCTGCAAATCCTCACAGCACATGCAAATGAAGAAGCGCGCTGCAAATAGCACGGACCACAAAGGAAATGTTTCAAGGGGACCCAAAAAAAGTGACAGACTCGGCTGGGATTTGTTTTGTGCAGTGGCTTTTCTTTTTTTTGAGTTTCTGCTATTTTTTATTTTGTTATTTTTATTTTTAGTTTATTGAACATAACAGTCACAGGGGATACAGTCATAGCAATAAATTACATACACAACCAGAATACAAAACAATAAATATATAAAGAATAATAAAAATGAAATATAAACAGAACAAAAACAAATAAATAAAAAACAAGTTGACTGAAGTTTGCACGTTGTATTTGTATTCCATTGGCCTTTCTTTCATTAGCCTACTAAAAGGCCCTGATTAAATAATAATTTTCAATATCATTCTTACTGTCAATTTGCAATTTATTTTGACCTGGTTTTAACAATTAATGAAGCAATGCGGATTGATTTTCATTAACCTTGAAATTATATTTAGTTGAGAATAATAAATTAAGTTAGCCATCTTATAAAACGTTTCACAGTTACTCGTGTAATTCGTCATATTATTTAGGCTAATAATATCTAAAAGACAAAGGAATCATGCAATCAGGGTGTTAAAATAAACAAAAAAAAAACTCACCTTTCTGTTCACTGACAACTCCACTGACCAATAGCCACTGCACAGATTGTATGCCCAATTTTAGGATTTATTGTATTGATTTTAAATTATTTTATGAATCTCTCTGCTCATCACTTAATATGAAAGCTGTTAAAACTACTGTATTGATGAAAAAATATTGACTTTGATGTAAGGCTTACCTCCTGTGTATTCTTTGAAGTTTACATTTTATATGTAATTTTCCATTTAAGTTATTTTTATTTAAATTATTATGATTTATTTATTTACCAAAAGAAAAAAAAGAAGATGTTAACTTTTTATGTCTTTGTTTTTGTTCTGTTTATTTCCATTTTATTATTCTTATATATTTATTGTTTGTATTCTGTTGTGATGTACTTTGTGCTAGACTTTATCCCCTGTGAATGTTCCATCTTCAATAAAACCTTTAAAAATTTTTCAAAACTCCCTAGCAGAAACTAAAAAAAAAAACAGCACTGGCAAAAAACAAATCCAGCGCGGTCCGTCACTTTTTGGGTTCCCCTTGACAACAATTTCCTTGGGGTCGTTCTATTTGAGTCGCGTTCTTTATTGCATGTTGCGGTGAGGTTTTGCAGCGTTTCTTCTTTTGCATGTGCTGTGAGGATTTGCAGCACGTTTCTTCATTTGCATGTGCTGTGAGGATTTGGAGCACGTTTCTTCATTTGCATGTGTTGTGTGGATTTGCAGCGGGTGTGTTGTCAAACTGATGAAGGTGTTTTCTTAATTTGCTGGTGTTTTTTCGATTTGCATGTGTTTTCTTAAAGGGATCCCTGGGTACTAAGACTTCTATGGCTTACTAGATTACAGTTGCCCCAAAGTATAGAAATATAATATACAATTAACAAAAATTTCTTAGGTTCTTATAAATTTATTTAAAATCGGTATAGTAGGCCGCCATTGTTGTTACTCATCGGTGCATTTGCTGTGAGTCAATGGTTGCCAAAAAACCGCGCAACGCTTCTTTATTTTTTATTCTGCTATGTAACAAAATTTAATTCTTCATCGGCCTTTTCATTTGAGTCAGAAGCACGCCTTATGGGATGAAACATTAAGCGTTCGTATCAAAATCATCAATGAACGACGATCGGAGGTTTTGAGCGAGAGTGTGGCAAATGAGTGTCCTCCCCTTTGTTGGCTATTGCTGCGATGCTGAACGAAGAAGCATTTTTGCTGTAGGAGCTGCAATTTTTCTCTGTAGCTGTTCCAGGTAAGTTTATGGATCCAACTTTAGTTGTATGATTATAGCGTGTAAAAATTGTCTATGTCTCCTGAATGCATTACACAGTGAAACGTGCTAAGATGCTACTGCTTTTATGCTATTACTGATATCCCGTGCATCACAGCACACACAAGCTTTGAGGCAGTCTGTCTCAATCGAGACGTGTTATGGGCTGCCCTCGTCAGTCTCCATGACAGGGAGAGTGCCGACTTGCCGAATCGGAACCAGGTGACAAATAGGCAAGTCTGTACGTCAACCCTCGCGTTTAACTTTACATTTAAAATCATGTATCTAGTTTTACATTTAAACTCTTTTGTTATCCAGCTGTGATATTCGTTTATTATTATTATTCATAAAGACAGATTCACAAATAACCTTTCTGATTTGTCTCAACTGCTCTGTGTACCCATAAGTACACATGAACTAGACGAAATGACTAGCAACATGGGCAATATTTTCTCTAATACATTAGAAGCTGTTGCCCACATCAAATTGAAAAAGGTTCGAGAAAAACGTACTGCGCCATGGATCCAACATACTACCCTTCTCTCCAGATCAAAAAAACCGTATCTGACGCAAATTGGAAAACGACTTGGAAGTTTAGAATTGCCGTGGAAAAACATAGGTCCCGCCTATATGACAGGCTCTAAAATCTGCCAGGCGCTTAGCATATCCACCAACTCATAGAGAATACCACACCAATCCAAGTTTTTATTTGCACAGTGGCCTATATTAACAAATAACCAGACCCCCCATCTAATATTCCCTCACAGTTAATAGTAATACTTTATAATTTCTTCACTGATAAAATAGATAACATCAAAAATACAATAACAAATGTAGATTCTACAGCGTATAATACTTTAGCATCATTCATCACACCAAAAGATAAACTACAGTGCTTTACAACTATAGGACAAGAAGAGCTAAATAAACTTATCATTGCATCTAAACCAACAACATGCCTGTTAAATCCTGTACCCACTAATTATTAAAAGGGTGTTCCCTGTAGCAGAAGAACCGCTTCTCAATATGATTAACTCATCGTTGTCTTTAGGTCACATCCCAAAAACATTCAAGCTGGCAGTCATTAAGCCTATTATTAAGAAACCACAACTAGATCCTAATGAACTGGCAAATTAAAGACCCATCTCAAATCTTCCTTTTATGTCTAAAATTTTAGAAAAAGTTGTGTCTGTTCAATTGTGTTCCTTCCTGCAAAAAAATTATCTCTATTAAGAATTTCAGTCAGATTTCAGGCCCCACTATAACACAGAAACTGCACTTGTTAAAATTAAAAATGACTTGCTTCTTGCGTCAGACCAAGGCTTTGTCTCATTGCTAGTCTTACTTGATCTTAGTGCTGCATTCGAAACTATAGATCATGACATACTCATAGATCGATTACCAAACTAACAGGTATTTAAGGGCAGGCTTTAAGATGGTTTAGATCCTGCCTGTCTGATCGCTACCACTTTTTGTTTATTTAAATGGGGAGTCATCTCCATTATCACCAGTAAAATATGGAGTGCAACAAGGATCTGTCCTAGGTCCTCTGCAATTTTCGATATACATGTTGCCACTTGTTAATATTATTAGGAAATACGGGATTAGTTTCCACTGTATGCCGATGATACTCAACTATATATCTCAGATGACCAGATGAAACTTCTAAATTATCTAAGCTGACAGAGTGTGTTAAAAATGTAAAAGATTGGATGACCAATAATTTTCTCCTATTATATTCGGATAAGACAGAGATATTACTTTTTGGACCAAAAGACAGTACACAATCTCTTGGATTAAAATTTGCATCTAGACGGGTGTACTGTTACTTCCTCAACAGTCAAAATCTGGGTGTTATATTAGATAGCAAACTTGTCTTTTGAAAATCATATTTCACATGTTACAAAAACAGCATTCTCCATCTTAGAAACATTGCCAAGTTACGAAACATGATACCTTTTTCTGATGCAGAAAAGCTAGTTCATTCATGACCTCTAGACTGGACTATGGTAATGCACTGCTAGGTGGTTTTCCTGCATCCTCAATAAACAAGCTACAAGTAGTCCAAAATGCAATGGCTAGGGTCCTTACCAGGTCAAGAAAATACGACCATATTACCCCAATTTTACAGTCTCTACACTGGATACCTATTAAGTTCCGTACCAGTTACAAAATATTACTACTTACTTAAAATGCCCTAAATGGTTTAGCTCCTGCGTACCTAACTAGCCTTATACCATGCTACAATCCATCACGCTCCATAAGGACGCAAAATTCTGGACTTTTGGTAGTAACTAGGATATCAAAGTCCACTAAAGGAAGTAGAGCTTTTCCACATTTGGCTCCGAAACTCTGGAATAGCCTTCCTGATAACGTTCAAGGTTCAGACACACTCTCTCTGTTTAAATCTATATTAAAGACACATCTCTTTGGCCGAGCATTCCAATAATGCATCTCATAATCTTTTACTGCAGTTATAATCTGATCAAATGCAACAGCATTATTATTCTTAGTTTGTGTTAAACACAAATCAATTTTGCCTTGGTTGACCAGCAGCTACGCTAATTATGTTTGTATTTGTTTCTCTGTTTTTTGGGATTGACATCCCGTGGTAACTAGGGTTTACACAAGCTTCAGTCTGGATCCAGAACACCTGAGAATAAATGATGCCAACCCCTCATAGGACCTCAGATGATGCCAACCCTGAAACCACATACAGAACTACCAAACTTTACTATAAGTTTGATTGCATCATATAAAAATTGCTGTTAATAGTGTTCATCGTCTGTTTTATTACTTCTTAAATTGATTTTTCCGTACTGCTAGTTCGTCTGGTCAGAGGAGAACTGGCCCCCCCGACTGAGCCTTTTTTCTCCCAAGGTTTTTTCTCCATTCGTCACCGATGGAGTTTTGGTTCCTTGCCGCTGGCAAGCTCTGGCTTGCTTAGTTGGCGAGTGGGGTGCAGAAGGGACATTTGGGGGGGAGGGAGAAGGAAGGGTGCGGTTTCAGCAGATGAAAGTACAGTGGGAGAGCGAGTAACTGATGTGAGGGGTGTGTGATTATTTAAACTGATCTGGATGTTGACATCACTGAATTCAAAGATGAACTGTCTTTTAACTGAAAAATTTGTGTTTACTAATGTCACTTTGCATTATTGACACTATTTCCCTAATTAATGCTGTTCAGTTGCTTTAACACAATCTGTATTGTTAAAAAGCTCTATATAAATAAAGTCCTTACTTACTTGCTTATTGTGCATGAAATTGACTATTCAGCCGCGTGTTGGGGGTCACTTGCTACAATGTGATTCATGAATAAATAAAATTATTACTTAGCTGTATATAAGGTTGTTAGACGTTGAAATGACACTACCTGAAACACCAACAAAAAAGTGGCATAGAAAAGACTATTACTGCAAACACTTCACCCAGAGAATAAAATGAGAAGTCTAAATCAACATATAGTGTATAGTCAATACTATCTGTAAAAACCGTTCATCAGAATCTTCTTGCTGCCTGTGAGTGGTGCTCTCCACACTCACACGAAAACCTTTAAGGCGATCATGAGGTAGAAGACATCGAGGTAATATAATAGTGAAAATCCTTATAAAGGGTAGCGCTGGGTTCCGTTACAGTGAGTTTTAAATTTTACTTGTAACCTATTTAGGTACAGGAGGGGTGAAGGAAAGTTAAGACAGTAGAGAACAGCAAGCAGTGTATGGAAATACGAAGCTACCTTATGAGTAAGCCACATCCGACATGCGTCGACGTCAGCAGTCTAAAAGAGATTGCAATGTGTCTCGCAACCAATACAAGTACTTTGTACGAGACCTATGCTGCATGTTAAAGGTTAAGGCAACATAACTTGTTAGTATAAATGTTCCAAAACCTGTTTTTAGGTCTTACATATATGCTTCATATCGTCAGTTCACATGGTGGATGCATGGCAGGCTGGGCAGAAGAATCCGCAGAGTCATTCCATCATGTGCAGTTAACAAAATAAGAAACATCTACTCTGAACCAGATGGAATCTATGCAGGGTTTGAAGATGTAGATATTGATTATACAGAAATAGACCAGGCATGGAGAGACTGGTGATTTTTAAGCTCTTGTATTGTTCAGATTTACAAAACATTTCATCAGCAGAATGAGTTATGTACAGGCATTATCAAACAATGTAAACTTTGTACAAAAAAAAATTAAAATAAAAGTTTGTGGATTTGAAAAATGCTGGTTTGTGAAGATCCTCAATCATCCAGGTTCTTGTTAGAGTTGGGGTTAGAGAGAAGTCCCGTTGATATGACTCAACTAACAGAGAAGAATGCTGGTGTGTATGCTATGTGTTTGTATAGATGCAGCTACTTGAAACGTGAAAACTGCTGTGTCTGAAATATGATCTGTGATCTGGATGGTCTTTGTTGTGGTGCCATGATGTGTGTTCTGTCTAGTGTCATGTCCATGCTCGGCTTTAACTCCGTCACAGAGGAGAGAACATCTGCCACCATTGCCATCATGTAACCATAGTCCTTTTTAACAGCCACTTGTCTTGCTCTGAATGACTTGTGAACTTTGCTCCAGGAGATTTTGAACTTAGGTTCACCAACAGTCTCCCCATCTTGAAACACTGCCTGTTTAAAACAGAACATATAAATATACAGTACATTAAATATTAGAGAAGCAGTTTGCTGTAAATTATTACAAATAATTGTAACAAACTGTGGGTGCAAAAGTTGGACACCACATCAAAAATCTGTGATATTTTTATGTAAACTTGGAAATAATCAGGTTCAAGTTTGAGAATTCTACAAGTTCTGACATGTAAAGTGAAGAAGAAACATTTCAGATTCTGAACTATTTCTAGGTCAGAAATCAAACTGAAGCTAATTAGTGTCACTGATTGCATTAACTAATTTGTACAAAGCTTGGATCTCCATGTTCCAGTAAATCAAGGTGCAGCCATTGTTCACTTGTTATATGTCTTTGCCTCAAGTTTCCAGCAGAACATTGCTGACTAAGTATCATTTTGATAATGGGAAATATGGCATCAGAACTAAATTAAAGTGTCAGAGGTCAGATTGTTATTCTAAACAACAAGGGACTCAAATCATGGCTAGACGGTAGTGCTTAAAAAGGAGAGCTGTGTCAATAGTACACTCACCTGTTCCCTGTTTGCATTGTTGTTATGATCCAGAGCAGCAAGCGTGGAAGCATGGATCATCACATCATATCCAAAATGTGTTATCTTCGGAGGGTATTTGAGGTACATGGAGAGGTACACCTGAAACAAATATGTAAAAATGTTAAATTGTGTGTGAAAAATACTACAAAATTATTTTTAGAAGCAACCTCTGTAACACTGTTTAAAACTACTAAACATACCTCTAGTGTTGTAGTGTGGATGCACTTTCTCAGGTGGTCCAGGTCTTTCAAAAGTCGCTTGTCTTTAACAGTCCTCACCAGTGCTTTGTGGGCTTCAGATCCTGGACTCAACCAAAGCTTCGTTCTCTTGGTCGGCTCATCAAGGGGCTCATGAGCACATCTATGGTAATGCTTGTTGCCTGGCCAGTCATGCCGGTTGGTAACATGGTGTATTACTGACACCCACTTCTCCTTCAGCACCTCAGAATTACCCTCACAGGTTTGGGCACTCCACCATAAATGGTTAACAATGGATGGTATCCACTCTCCCAGGCCCACACATTCTTTCCTCTTAGCTGCAATGACCAGTTTTTTCGACACTCATTTTGCCACATGCCAGGGGTCAAATTCATGGTGTTTTTCTGGGTTACTGGCCCTCATTTCTTTGACAATTTGTGGGTGCCTGTCCGTGGAAATGGTAGAGACCTTCACTCCATTTTCTTCTATGGATTTAAGAGCTTCCTTAAAACCTCTGATCTCCATGGCATTCGAGCTTGAAACCTGGGTGCAGCTTATCACTTTGAAGTCTGCAACTTTTTAACTCTCCACATCTATAAAAGTGTAGGTGCAGTATTTGGCAAAATGACCGGGAGAGTCACACCGGCCATCTCCACAGAGGACAACTTCTCTTGACTTCATACTGCTCAACACTGCATTCTGTTCTTTGGCCCATGTTTTCTCAATAGCTGGGAACACATACTTTTTCCTAAGTGTTGTGTATGTGTCTTCGCTTATTGTTTTGAGGTTCATGTTCTTACAAAACCGTTCAAATTTAGCAAAGTGAATGCCACTGAAAAACACAGACGCTGCCAATAGCAGGTTTCCAACACCCTTGGTACCGCTGACAGTAGGCTGAGACTGCCATCTGTAACTACAGCCATTAGCACACGTGAGCTCCAGAGTCAGCTGTGATCCTTCATTTTCCATCTCCTTCATATCCTCCATGGCAATCAAAGAGCCACACTTTATACAACGCTGTAGTAATTTTTTTAACTGTTCCTCAAAAACAACAAACAGCCTGTCTTTATGGCTGTCATTTGAAATGTGAGATTCCTGGGTGCTTTGAGAAGGCTCAGATGAACTTGCATTTTATTCTGAATCAGACTGTATATCTTGTGGTTGACTTCCCTCACTAAATTCATTATCTGAAAAGAACAGATCCTGGGACTGACCACCCTGATTTACTACTTCACCTCCCTCACCCTCTTCAGCAGGCACTGCAGCATAAATATGGTCAGTGTTAACCGAGTCACACACATCCACTGAACACTGTACTGCTGCGTCACACTTGTCAACATCCGTCTGCGTTGTTGCATCAACCATAACTGAATAACACTGTACACTTACTGACTGCAGTGAAACTGACGAATTGTCCGGCTCCTCCGCGAATACGCTTGAACTTTCTCCTTCTGTGGCTACGGCATCATGTTTACATCCTACCAGGATAGCATCTAGCGTTTCTTGTCTCTGTCATTTCTCAGCGCGGATTTCACTCGACATCCGGGTGCGTTTAGACTCCTTGTGGGGGAAAATCGATGGTACAGCATTTGTTTTAAGTCCCGTTTAAATCCGTCCGGCACCGTACGTTCGTTCATTAGCTGTGGTCTACTAAAGGCCTCAAAGGCATCAGGGCTAAAGTGGCGAGAACACAGACGCGGGTCTTTGGGAAGTTGTATTCGTCCACAGGCATCTTCCCATTCTTTTCTCCTCTTCTTGTCGCTAGGAAAGCTGTGAAGACTTACATCGCTGCTCTTGTTGCCCTTCGACTGAAAATTACAGCCAAAAGCCGCACAATGTGGCATCGTATCCGTGTTTTATATTACGAGTTGTGTCAAAATAGCAACAGGTAGCGCCAGTAGCTCACCGAGTGCAACCATTTGACGTTATCGAAATAATGGCGCCCCCCACAGTCCAAAATAAGCAAAAGACGATGTGGATTTTTTAACTAACGTAAATCTTTCATGTAGTTTCTACTACATTTTTCAGTAAATTACATCATTTACGTTATTTTAAGCCATACAAGTCTTAATACCCAGGGTTCCCTTTAAGTTGCAGTGCATTGAGCTCTCTCGGCCACCGTAGAAACGGTCTGAATGTAGGAAACTCCCGAGCTCAACTGAGTACAACGTGGAAGTAGTTGTGCAAGTAGTCCATAGCATGTGAAGCCTTCCAAAGAGTATCCAGTATTACTGCCCCCCCCTGGAGGACGATGTTGCAGTTGTTTTGACTGAGTTTGAAATTCAAACCTTTAATAAATCATTTAAAATACATACAGTTTTCTATCTCAACATCAAAAGGTGTGTCTTGTTACTTGGGCCCAAAATAACATTTACAACCAGGTTTTACTCTCATTTGTAATTCAGGATACATGCTAATGAAATTAAAATCTGTTAATGAATTAATTTAAATGCATGCAGTTTTCTTTCTCAAATGCAAAGGGTGTGTATTGTTACTGGATCATAGTAGAAAATTTTGATGTTGGTTTTAGCCACAGATCTATAATAGAACATATACTATTTCAATCATCTAACACCATCTTTTAACACTGATACAATAACGTGTTTATGTGACACATAAACCATAAATAAAGGGCTATATAAATGCCTCATTCATTCATACAATTTCTACCGAGGGGGGCCCCAAGTGACCGCTTGCTTAGGGCCCCAAAACGTCTAAACACTCCCCTGACTGACAAAAACTGAGGGACTCATGGCAACTATTACAAAAGATTCAAACATTCACTGATGCTGCAGAAGGAAACACAATGGATAATTACGATGCATGAAAACTTTTTGAATTTGAAGATTAGGGAGTTTACCCTAATACTATTTGTACTAATTTTTTCTTCTGGAAAACATTCAGGGAAAATACACAAAACCATGCTGTTAACGAAATCATTGTTAAAACATTTGCAGTTAGCCTACTTTACAACAATATTACAACACAGAACAGTTACATAAGCAGTGAGTAACTGCAAAAAGCAAATTAATGTATATGTGCATACGTTTCAAAACAAAAGTCTTTTAGATTTCAGAATGAACATTTGTAATACATATTATGCTGAGGTGTTGTCTCATCTGTCCATCAGTCTGATGTTTGCTACTGCAATGAATATAAAGGTAACTTTGTAAGCAGTGGAAATGTATGACTATAAACAAATAACCATTTTCTTTGGACATTTTTGTTGTAAGAATGTTCATGGAAAGTACATATATAAAGCGAGTGACTTTTTAGGGAATAGAAGGGATAGCAATATGGCAGCACAGTGGCTTTGCTTTTATTGACATCATGAGCAATCCAGTTCTCTATATTCTGATTCTGAGAACTGGTTACTGTCCATATATAAAGGCTGCACACTCTCAGAAAAAAAGGGTGCAAAAGCTGTCACTGGGGTGGTACCTTCTCTCAAAAGACACACCTTTGTACCTAAAAAGCCCATATTGGTACCTTAAAGGTACAAATTAGTACCTAAAGTGTACATATTAGTACCTAAAAGGTACAAAACTGCTCTTTTGAAAAGGTACAACCCCAGTTTTTTTCTGAGAGTGCAAAATGAAACGCCCCACCCCCCCCACAAAAAAACTAATTGAGTAACTGTGTGAACCTTAACCTTATCCTTGAATACAATTTATTATTCAAATATTCAGAGTTTTGAAATTAACAAAAACATCGGATCATCAAACTAGTTTGATTCTATTCCATTCCTAAACTCTCAGAAGTAAAGGTACAAAAGCTCTCACTGGGGCGGTACCTTTTCAAAAGTTTTGTACCTCTTAGGTTCTAATGTATACACTTTAAGTACTAATATGTACCTTTAAGGTACCAACATAGACACAAATATGTGCAATAGGTACAAATACAAATGGTACAAATATGTACCTTTTGAAAAGGTACCGCCCCAGTGACAGCTGTAGTACCTTTATTTCTGAAAGTGTACTTGACCTGACTCCTGCACTGCCCTATGAGGTCATTGGTTACACTCCAAATCATTCATACATATTAATTAAGTCTATAAAAGTGCATATACTGTATCAGGTCATTTGCAGTTGGCAGTCGCAGTGGAGCTCAATCTCTGGGATGCTTCTCTTTATTTGCACTCTCCTGCTTTTCCATAAACCAAAGGCAGAAGACACTCTTTGCCAAAAAATGGGAGACCCTAAGCACGCACTGCTTTCCAAGGATGGAGACATAAATATTGGAGGACTTTTTTCAATCCGCAGTATAGAACTATTACCTTCATTTGAGTTTATACAAAAACCTCAGCTTCTATCATGCTCCAGGTTTGTTACATTGTAAATTTTTTTAAAACATTATATCAGATAAAGTATTCAATATCAACAGATTTTTTAATGAAAATATATTGTACAATATAAAATCATACCTGCTGACTTTATAACAACAAACAACCATAACATCTGGAATATTGTGACAGTGTGAATCTGAGAGATTTCCGGATGGCTCAAATCATGATATTTGCCATTGAGGAGATTAACAGAAGTGAACAGTTGCTTCCAAATGTTTCTATTGGTTACAAAATCTATGATAGCTGTGGTTCAAGACTGTCTTCTATGAGTGCAACTTTGGCATTGATGAATGGTCAGGAGTTTGCAGCAGGGGACACATGCAATAGACAGTCTCCTATACATGCTATCATAGGAGAAACAGAGTCTTCTGCTACAGTGATTCTCTCCAGAACTACAGGACCTTTTAAGATTCCAGTGGTAATAGGCAAACATACTCATGCATGACATAATAACAATATTGATGACGGTTTCACTGCTTCCCCCCTTTTTCTTTTTTTTTTTTCTTTTTCCCCATGTGGTTTTTAAATTAATTAATTAATTTATTTATTTCAGATTAGTCACTCAGCTACATGTGAGTGTCTTAGCAATAGGAAAGATTACCCCTCATTCTTCAGGACTATTGCTAGTGATTACCACCAGAGCAGAGCACTTGCATACATAGTGAAATACTTTGGCTGGTCATGGGTAGGAGCTGTGAACAGTGACAATGACTATGGAAACAATGGAATGGCCATATTTCTGAAAACAGCCCAGGAAGAGGGGATTTGTGTGGAATACTCTGTGAAATTCTATCGAACAGAACCTGAACAACTCCAGAAAGTTGTAGACACTATGAAAAGAAGCACCACAAAAGTGGTTATTGCATTTCTTTCCCGTGTTGAGATGGTCAATCTTCTTGAGCAACTAAGAATTCAGAACATTACAGGCCTGCAAGTAATTGGTGTGGAAGCATGGACAACTGCAAAGAGTTTGATCACTCCAAACAGTTTTCATGTTCTGGGAGGGTCATTAGGCTTTGCAGTGAGAAAAATCAATACTGAGGGATTTTCAGATTATGTTATAAAAGCATTTTGGGACTCAGCTTTTCCATGCTCACAGGCTGAGGGGAATTCTTCTCAAGTGAAATTAAATTGCAGCAGATTTCAGGATCTACTTGTCCTGAAAAATAACAATGAAGATGTACCTGAGCAAAGATATGCAAGCAATGTCTACAAAGCAGTTTATGCTGTGGCTCATTCATTACATAGTCTGCTCAAGTGCAAAAAACCAGAAGGTTGTAAGAAAGGCCTGGCAATACAACCACAGCAGGTAAAAAAAAAAAAAAGACAATTTATAACAGGTAAAAACAGGTAAAAAGTTTTTCATGCAACGGTCAATTTGAAAAATGTTAGCTTTTAAACGTTTTTTTCATACAAGTGCAAAGAAAACATTAAAAATATACTTTCTTTAATTGCACTTTATCTATTTGCATATGTAGTTTTAAATTACAACACATATATTTAAAGGCTGTTTTCTCACAATTAGATTTGACCTCCTTTTGAGAGTCAAAAATCTCCAATTCAGTAGTACTTACAAACATCAAACTTTACAGGGGTTTGTTCATATATCATTTGCCTGCTTTTATACAACATTTTCTACACAGAGAAATCCAAAAAATCTCATTTTTAATTAGATAATGCATCATTTGCACATTTTAAAATAACATAAAAAAAGCGTGTAATTCTTAATCTAATCAATCAACTGAGGAAGTATGGTGGTTTTTACCTGGGGTGTTTTGTCTTAAAATACCTAAATTATTATATATATTTTGCTAGGTGGTTGAGGCACTTAAAAAAGTAAATTTCACTGTAAAGTTTGGAGATCATGTGTGGTTTGACAGCACTGGTGCCACAGTAGCCCAATATGAAGTTGTGAACTGGCAGCAGAATTCAGATGGATCAATCCAGTTTAAACCAGTGGGATACTATGATGCCTCACTGCCTCCTGACCAGCGCTTTGTGGTTAACACTGAAAACATAATCTGGGCTGGAGGACAGCTGGAGGTAAATAGTAAAATGTTGGTTTGAAAGAAGCAAATGTGGCAGGATACACTTGAAAATCAAGTACTGCATCATTTACTGGTAGAAAGGGACAATCATAATTTCCAATATGCAAAATGTCCACAATGACTTCATGGCATTAACTAGCATTGTATAATGTATTTCTCAATGCAGAAGCCGAGATCTGTGTGCAGTGAGAGCTGTCCTCCAGGCACTAGGAAGGCTGCACAGAAAGGAAGACCTGTCTGCTGTTATGACTGTATTCCATGTGCAGAAGGAGAAATCAGTAATGAGACAGGTAACCTACAGCCCATCTCACAGTTTCAAAGAAAATTGGTTAGTTGCTCTTTTTGTGTTCTTCTTCTACTCTTCAGGATGCAGTTTTTTATCAAAGGACTTAATAAATAAAATAACTAATAAATATAATAACTAGAACTATATAACTATATAACTATAGTAAACACACCTTTCTTTCCAGATTCAAATAACTGCAAGCAGTGTCCAGGGGAATACTGGTCTAATGCTGAGAAAAATAAATGTGTATTAAAGGCTGTAGAGTTTCTCTCATTCACAGAAGTTATGGGTATAGTGTTAGTCTTTTTCTCACTGTTTGGTGTAGGATTAACTGTGCTGGTGACCATACTGTTTTACAGTAAGAAGGACACCCCCATAGTAAAAGCCAACAACTCAGAACTGAGCTTCCTGCTGCTCTACTCATTGACTCTGTGTTTCCTCTGTTCACTTACTTTCATCGGTCGGCCCACTGAGTGGTCCTGTATGTTGCGTCACACAGCATTTGGGATCACTTTTGTCCTCTGTATCTCCTGTGTTCTGGGGAAAACAATAGTGGTGTTAATGGCCTTCAAGGCTACATTTCCAGGAAGTAATGTAATGAAATGGTTTGGGCCTGTACAACAACGACTCAGTGTTCTAGCCTTTACACTTATACAAGTTCTTATCTGTGTGATTTGGCTAACAATAGCTCCTCCATTTCCTCATAAAAATCTGGAATATTATAAGGAAAAAATCATTCTTGAGTGCAGTTTGGGTTCTACTACAGGTTTTTCTGCTGTTCTAGGTTATATTGGACTACTAGCAGTCTTGTGTTTCATTTTGGCTTTTCTAGCTCGCAAGCTGCCTGATAATTTCAATGAAGCCAAATTCATCACATTCAGTATGCTCATATTCTGTGCTGTATGGATCACATTTATCCCTTCATATGTCAGTTCTCCTGGAAAATTTACTGTAGCTGTGGAGATATTTGCCATTTTAGCATCAAGCTTTGGTTTACTATTCTGTATATTTGCACCAAAATGTTATATAATTCTGTTCAAGCCTGAACAAAATACAAAGCAACATATGATGGGCAAGATTCCACAGTCTTAATAAAAAAAATAATAATTAAAATTAAAACTGATATTTACTTGGCCCGCTATTTCTGGTCATATATGAATTACAAATCTTAATTTCTGAATCTAATCACTATGGGAATTGCATTGAAGCATGTGAAACATTACATGAAACATAATCAATGAATGAATGTTTATAAACAATATATGTCATGATACGCTGTAAATAAATGCATTAAGATGAAGATGAAGGTTTTGTAAATCTTTAATCCAACACACAAGTAATCTAACACATGGGTAATCCAAATACAGGGTAGAATTGACAAGACCGGACAAACGAAACACAAACAGAGTTCATGCTGGTGTGACAATGCATTTTTATATACATTATGTTATAACACTGCTGAGAAGACCCTGGACAAATTGATAAATGTTATGGTCCATTCAAAAAAGAAGGGCTTGATGTGAACATTAATAATGTTAAATGGGATTCTTGCCCCAGCTAAAAGATCAGCAAAATACACAAATGTAAGATCTACAAATAATTTATTAAAGTGGAATGAAATAATGAGATTAAGAAGCAGTGGCTTCAGGGTAGCCCAAGGCCAAAATAACAAACAAAACACATTTGCAACAGACTTGCAAACAAAAACAACAAAGATGCCAAGGATCGTAACAATTTACTTATTTATTAATTTTGTTATCATTAATCCTTGATCATGTCAACTGCATCTGGGCCAAATTTTACCTTTCAATGATGTTGGTAAACATTGCATCATGATCGTGATATTAGGCCTGTTTGAGATGAGCAAAATATGTGCAGAACCGATCACCGGTGATCTCTGCTAGATGCATGCCAGTTAGAAATTTGTCCGACTGACGTCAGACTTGCTCTGATGACATGCTGATGTATGTGATTATGTGTTTAAATTATGTGGGAATATTCCTAAACACTACAACCCAATCTCTGTGTGGGTTGTGATTGTTGTGGGCACTTTCACATCACAACACTATGGTTGTTTTTTTCTTTGACTTTGACCTCTGCTCTCTGGACAAAACCACAGTTCGGAAGCTGCAAAGCTACCTTGAGACTTCTGGATGATCTTGAAGACTTCACACCTCCCTTTTTCCCTCCTTTTGTTTTTTCTCCTAAATTGAAATCTTTTAAGGCAATGGAAAGGATCCGCTTTCATTCCAGAGCTCCTCTCGTCTCTCGAAAGGCCTCAGAAATCATTATTACATGAGTCTGGAGATTCTTAGGCTCCACCTGGACTTCACCCAAAAAGCCTTGATAATCCGACATTGCCAAAAAAATGTCTTGCTCCAAAACAAAATACATTTGTGTATATTGTATGAATGTTTGATAAGTTTTTTGTGACGAATGCATGTTTCAACACTGCCTTACCACATTGACTATTTATTGAGTATGAGTTTCAAGTGTGTGTGTGTGTGTAAGTGCAAATTATATTAAACTTGTGCAAGCACTTGAGAACATCATCTCGTCGGCAATGAAACGTCTCTTAACATCCACTGTTTTTATGGATCACAAGCAATGTTTTTCATGCTGTACATGTAAAATGAACGGTTTCAGATTTTTGCTGGACGGAGGAAGACTTTTAACTCTATTATATATCAATGAATTGCACATTGTCTGCAAACTCATTTGAAAGAAGGCAGGATCTTAAGCAAATCCAGTGACCTCTATCTCAAATGTTTCTTAACGTCGTTGCAGTAGGAAAGTGTAATGTTGAATCCTCTAATGTTATTTATTGTTTTTGGGGACCACAGTTCCCATGGCTGTTCATTGGTTGTCCCCAAAACAGTTGGAAAAAGCCAAGTCTTAATTGCAGTTTGGGAGTTCTTTGTTAATCTGAGGAAATCAAGAAGTGGTCACCGTTAACTTTTCAGTTCCATTGTTTTTCTGTTTTTTATTGGATTATTTGATAGGCTAATATCAGCTTATTGTGCAGTTGAGTTGTAGCCCTCAAGTTGTGCTTTGTGCAAAAGCAACATCGTTCACTTTTCATTTCCTTATAATGTTGAATCAGATAAGCCAACCATAAATATAGATATTTTGGGAGACACGGTGGTGGTGGTGGTGTGTTGAGAAGGGTTTAGACTAAATAATTGGCACTGTGAAGTGTTTGAATTTATCAGATAATTTTTTTTTATTGTTTTTGTTGAATGAAACTCATGCCTTGTACACTTTATTATTGTTTATTTCCCAGATTCATTTTTTTCAGCCCAAAAAGCTTTTAGTTTAGTTATCATTATATAATGTTTATATGTGTATATAAACTTTATATGCGATAAAAAAAAGTGATTATCTTTCCTTTCTTGGAAGGCACCGACCAGCTTCCAGTAGAAAGTTCTTGATCATGATATAAATTCAAAACAGAGTCGTTGTGGATGTGTAGTTACTGACCAGTGAACATTTTATCATTGATGTTAGGAATGGTTTTTGTTTAATGGACGGGAATAGCTGGTGAATATACAATCATCTGAATATCCCTTGTGCTGTGCTGAATATCCTTTACCTAACTTGATATTCCTGTTATGACCGGCCTTTTAAAAATTGCTTGTAAATCTCTCATAATGCTATGTTATCATCAAATCTTGGATTCAATCTTGTATGCACTTTAGTTTTTGAGTGAAAAAGCATTATTTGCGGATAATTTTAGGATAATATGTTCACTCAAAATATGTGCGTAAGCTCAGATCAATGAGGCCCATGATCAGTCAGCTCGTGGGGGGTGGGGGGGCAAAGTAACAGAAAACTTGTAGTAATTGAAAGAAAACAAATTGAAAAAAGATTGAATTCAATGTTTGGTAATAACACAGCAAAATTATAAATTTATAAGCAATTTTTGTTGGCCGGTCATTTTAAACTGGGAAAAATCCCCCCCCCAAAAGTTCAAAATGTATCCATTTTTGGGTGGAAAGTTGTTATACCATGTGTGCGCAAAGACAGTAAGTTTAAGTCCAATGTGATATCATTAATGTTAACTAGCAATTTTGTGGGGTAAAAATCCTCTATGGGACAAAATGACTGGAACACAACATGAGCAATAAACTTAAAAATATATTCATCTTAAGTAAAATAAATTGGGCCCTTTCTGGCATTGAAATGAAGAGCAATTTTTGTCAATTCATCCTAGGAAAGTGAAAGAACGCGGTGAGTTTCCTCCTACCTTCCTCCTTCCCTCACGCATTCATCGTCACAACATTTCTGAGTTTTTTCCCAGATGTGTTTTCGTCCAGTGACATGAGTTTGAATCAATAGATTATATGCAGTTGCTTCACCATGTTGTCATCCTTGGTGTTTGTTCATGTCTTGACAGTCTCATAAAAACCTTTTAAGAGTCCTTAGAGTGCATAAAAAAAGCAACCGCATATGGGGAAAAGTTCATGAACATGGTTTATTAATGCGTTAGACAGCCTGTGGTCAAATCCCTGATTCTTTCTCATTCTGATTAATGTGGGTGGTCTAGCTATGAAATGGGAAGGTACTCTAAAACATTGCTATATCCTAAAGTAGCGCAGTGTCAGTTGTAGCCTTTTAATACAAAAGGAGGCGATCAATCTTTATTATATTGGGTTGTGGATTATAGACGTTTGCACAGTAGAAATCCAGGAATTTTGTTGATAAAAGGTGGAGTCCTCAGAAGAAGGTGAAATGTACAGTACAGCTGAAGACAGAAACTTCAGCATGGGTTCAACAATAAGATGATAAAATCGTGCAAGTAGTTTAGATTTGCACTTGTACAAATATTTTAAATGGCATATTTTTATTTTTTAGAAATATCATTTAGAATGTATGGGGGAAAAATAAAAGATGTAAAGGCTCATAAGCAGATTTTTTTATTATTTAAATATACAAATTTGTTTATACAGCTCAATAACTTATAATTCCCCATAATAGCTGGAAATTATACAGTTACATAACTCCATACCAGATATACGTTCATAAACACACTTTATGAAAAATGGGACCTATTATAATTGATACCTCCAGGACTTTCATGAGCCATTCTTAAAACTTTTAAATAATGATAATCTATGCGATTCAGATAACTATACTATGATGACTTTAGTAAATCTGCAGAATCCACAATTCCTTCATGCTTTGGCTGCACATTATAAAGCCTCTAAAGTATACATTCCTTGTTTATAGCCATGAAAATGGACAAATTTGGCATTTGAGGAGTTGAGGGCTCAAGTGTCTGACTGATTTGGGAAGAAGCGGTTGGAGCTCCAGTAATAGCGAATGCTTTAAATGACTGTACTGCTTAACTCAGACTCGGGCTCTACAAAGCCTCTGTTGTTCAGTGATTCACAGAGGCTGAGGGATGGGAAGTGTGAGCACATCTCTAACAGGCTTACGGTTAAGCCACTTCACTTAACATCAGTCTACAGCATTCATGGGAGAGCAGCTGGCTCTGGATCCAGCATCCTGAGCTGAAGGCCAGTCCTACTACAGCTGTTCCAAAAGCTTACGGGGTTGAGATGTGAGCAAGCGTCAAACATTTAACTTCTTGTTTTACTGATAATTAACGAATTAGATATTTGGGAAAATTAATGAATGAGATGGTCGGAGGTTTTTAGAGTATGAGTCATCTCCATTATGTAGTCAGTTTGTGTTGTGAGCAATGCGTGTTCGAAGTCCATCTCTAAAGGGACTGATGTGGAAAGTATGCATGCAGCTCTTATCAGACGAACATGATTCTCACCAGAAATGCTGATTTTAAAAGCTCAATAGCTTTAAGACAAGAATTCAGAGATGATTCACTCATCAAGTTGCTTATATTGATATCTATATTTAAATGTAAATGTTATTAAAATGAGATCATTAGTATTATTAGAAATGCGCTATATACAGTATTATTGTTATTATTAAATGTGATTTATGTGAAGTGATTAGAAAGAATAAAAAAGAGGAGACAGACGATAGATAGATAGATGATAGATAGATAGATAGACAGCTAGATAGATAGATATATAGATAGATAGAATCAGACTGAAGATAGATATAGATAGATAGACGAATGAACAAACGATAATAGATAGATAGATGATAGATGATAGTCTCTAGATAGACAAAAGTACAATGATAGACAGACAATGATAGATAGTAGATAATAGATAGCCAATTAACTAACGAACGATAGATAGATAGATAGATAGAAATAAATAAAAAAATATATAGATAGATGATAATCTAGAAGATAGATAGGACAATTCAATGATAGATAGACGACAAAATGATAATATAATGAGAGATAGATAATAATGATAGACCAAATAACGAACCTAGATCGATAAGTGATGTGACATGTGGCCAAGTATGGTGACTTACTTGGAATTAGTGCTCTGCATTTTTACCCATCCAAAGTGCACACACAGCTGTGAACACACACACACAGTGAACACACACCTTGAGCAGTGGGCAGCCATTTATGCTGCCCACTGCCCGGGGAGCAGTTGGGGTTCGGTGCCTTGCTCAAGGGCACCTTGTCGTGGTATTGAAGGTTGGAGAGAGCGCTGTACATTCACTCCTCCCAACTACAATCCCTGCCGGTACGCTAACCATTATGGTCCAGACTTCCCCGAGATAGATAGTAGATAGATAGATAGATAGATAGATAGACCAAATTAACGAACGAACGATAGATAGATAGATGATAGATATAGATAGATGATAGATGATAGATAGATGACACAAGTACGAACACCGATAATATATAGCTAGATAATAGATAATAGATAGATAATCGAAGATAGATCGATATAAATAGCTAGATGATAATTCTGATCTGTAAAATATAATTAGAAAGATTCAATCCAATACCCTGATGTGCAATGACTAATTAGGTTTTTTGTTGGATTTACAATGCAGAGTGAAAAGTGGCCATGAGAACGACAGATAACTATAGATGAGTGTGAGAAAAATGAGTGGGGGTTCTTTATAACCATATCATGCTGTCCCTCCCCCCAACACCGTGTTCATTACTTCATAAATCTGATCCATGTCCATAAAAACCAAGAAAAAAAAAAAAAAAAAAAAAAAAGGGGGGACAGCATTAGAGACCAGCGCTTTGATGGTTTGGGACAAAATTAAAAAAAATTAGCATTAAATGTCCCAAGCGACGTTTGAACAGACACTTTTCTTTTGGCCCCATCTGTTAACACACAGCAAAGTTATTCACTCTTTGAAAGCCTTATTAGGTCAAAATGGTCTTCCTGTTGAATAAAATGAGTACATTAATAAGTGTTTACCTTTTTCATTTTTCAAAATTTACAGAGATGGCTGTTATGTATTAATCTGAGATCGTTTTATCTGATATGAAAAGCTTTTTTTCAACTGTGGCTCTTTCAAGTCCACCTCCTCAAATGCTGGACATAAACACTGCTCACGTTCATGGAGATAGTCTCGCACGGCGGGTAGTCTGTCTGTGTTTGAGACACACCAGAAGGAAATCATTGTGTCCCCTTCTTTCCCTGAAGCCTTCTAAATGACGAAGAACAAGAGGAAAGAAAAAAACTGCTCTACTTTCAAGATCCTGGATTAACTTAAACCATTTCACAGTGTTGGGTGGGGGTTCACAGTCAGGACGAGCAGCGGGACATCCAGTTTGAGCTTCCAAATACCATTTCCTCCTATAAAAAAGAGGAGAGACCTTAGAAATCAGCTCCCACAGAAGACATAGCAGTACATTTGTCATCTTCCTGGCACAAGTCCGATGACCAGAGAAAAGATGCAGCGAAGCATTTGAAGGGCAGTTAAAATGGCATAAACTATGTCATTAAAAAGAAAGGGAGGTGAAAAGTCCTGAAATTCAGGATTTTCCAGCTTTAAATGGATTTTCCAGCTTTTTTTCCAGCTTTCCATTTCCATTTCAAAAGCCAGAAATTGGTTTATCACCATGTGTGAACCATTCCCATCTTAAATTCCGCAACTTGATTGACGTACAGTATAACCACTGAACAAATTGGTGTAAAAACTTTTCAATCAGAACTGCTAGTGAATTTCACTATTACTTTGCAAAGAAACGGCAGGCACCAAATTCAAATTTGTGAATTTTGGAAGTAACTTTTGTTAAATCTCAGGTGCGCAAGCAGAAGTGGTTTTAAATAACAGGATTCAAATAAATCAAATTCTTACATTATTATTAAAATGAATGTCATCGATATATATATTATTATAAATTATATATATATATATATATATAATATATATAAGATATATATATAATGAAATTAAGATTAAAAATTAAAGAATATGTTAATTATTAAAACTGCAAATTAATATCGATAGCAGAGAAATATGTAACAAAGAAAAAAATTTCAGGGCATACATATCAAAATTGATTATTCTTTATATCCTATAATGTCTTTTGTTGTGATTCAAATTCCATTAATGAATTTAAAGTGGTAACAATCGTTAATTCCTAATAAATTGTTAAATTAAGCATAAAGATTTATCTCTCTGCTTTGGAGAAACTCCCTGTGAAAATTTTAACTGAAGCCACATTCAAGCTTCACAATTACACTGGAACAAAACCAGAGCAAATATTTGTCCATCTGTGTAATCTGTCGGCTCGCTCTGCATGGTCGTCATGTTTGGGAGTAAGTGGTTTAGGCGGGAAATTAATCGAGAGAGAAAAACAAAAAAGGCCCTATCCCCATCTTCCTATTCTCTGAGTGATTTCATCCAGCAAGCCTTTAATCCTCCATTGTGTGCAAATGTGCACACAGTGACAATAATTCAAAGGTCTCTTATCATATGTTGTAGCTCAGTCATACCTGGGCCTCTTTTTCAGACGTCTGTTTGGTTTGACCTCCTTGTGAAGAATTCTGGGTGGCAGCTATGTCACTGGAAAGGCATACAAAATTAGCTTTTTCAAAAAAATCAGATCGAGTTATGTAAAGAACAAAATTAAGCAGACTTCAAAGTGATGGAGAAAAAGGGAGGGATGTGAATAGGGGGACGTATCTTCGTTCAGGCTCCTCATGAGAGGAACCGAATATGGGCAAGTCGAGCGTTCCCACATGACCGGGTTTCCAGATGGCTGAGGATCTGATTATTATTCGATTATTTATTTCTTTACGTATTTCAGCCCCTGGTAAGCCCCCAGTGTGGGCCGGGACCCTTGGACTTGAGCCCAGTCCCAACCTGCTCTTTCATTGGACCGAGGGATGCTTTGTTCTCCTTGATGGAAGTTGGGTGGGCCAGTGACCCGTGACCCCCAGCCGGCCCACCCGGGTGTGAGAGTGCGCAGACACTCTCCCTCGCACACTCACAAAGCTGCACTTGCTAAATCCTCCTCAAAGGAGGGGATGGGGGGTCTTGAGAGAATTACCAAAAACAGCACTTATACATAGACACAATCTGGTTAAGACTGGAAGTAGCTCCACTCAAATGCAGAAAAGTGATAATTGCTCAGTTTGCTTCTCGCCAATATTTAGGAAGAAGAAAAAAAACAAGGTTCCTTCTTCATTCCAATGATCCAGAAGGAACAATCTCTTCTTCTATCTGGATCCCATTCAAAGCTTTTCCCAGCAAGCTGACAAATTGCAGATTTCAAGCTTGCTCGCTCTCTCTTCATATCACCTCCTGCACAGAACAACAGATTTGATAGGAAAAAGCCAACCACTGCCAGTTACTCTACTGGGCGGGCTCACTTCCTAATGAATTGAGGACATCTGTGCTTCTAGTCAGCGATGCATCAGATGAAAGTCAGCCTTGCCACCAAATGGAAGCAATCATTTCTACTGGAATCCGCTGGAAGGTACAATATAGTGTAGATGTGATGCACTCTGTCTGTTGTAGGAGTCATATTTCCAAAGCATGAAAGGCTGACTATAGGGCAAAACCGACGGAGGATGTTTCAGTTAAGCTGGTTTGACATGAGCTTTAAATCACTACAAGCACAACCGTGGCCTCACGATCGCTGGTGTAAACGTCCAGTTCAGTCTTATCTTCACCCCGACCGCGCTGATATATTTCACTGCAAAGTTAAGCAAGAGCACAGATTAAAGGAGGAGCAGGCCTACAGTGGGATTCAATCATGTCAGGGGTTGCAACCTCGATCAGAACCTCACGGTTACTAGACTGAAATGGTTTGCCTTTAAATCAACGTTAAACTAGTGCTATCATGATGATCGTTTCAAGACGAATTTATCTTAGGTATAAGCATGCATACATCATTTTACACAAACAAAATAAATAAATATTTCAATTTAAATAGACAAATGTGTTTGTGTGTGTGTGTGTGTTTGTCATTTCTGAAGAATTATTGCAGGGATTTCCTATTAAATGCATATTCTTTTCATTGCGTCCCATTGAGTGTAATCATAAGCATTTTAAATGATAGAAAATAAGTGTAATCTGCTGTCCTCAAATTATTCGAATCAATCTAAGGTGAATGAGCGAATTCCACATTTTCTGCGTTCTCATTGGTCGGATTATGAAGCTTGTTTTTCGCCTCGGGAATCAAAATAAAAGGCTTATTTTACATTCTGACTTTTTTATGATAAATGTGCCTTATCTTTTTTAGTATTATTCCGTGGTGTGACAAAAACGCATTTTCCATAATAGCATATTCAGAGAAAAATTCTGAATTGTAAGATATAAACAGAATTGTGAGAGAAATTCTGAGAATTCTTTAATTTATTATTTAAAAAAATATCCAAAGTGTAAAATAAAAAGTGACAATTACCTTTTATTTATTTATTTATTTATTTATTTCGTCTTTCAAAGCGGGAAAATATCGATTATAGATTATAGAATATAAAATATAAAATATATTCCTCCAAATTGTTGACACAGGCTAGCTAGCCTACACAAAATATTGCCTGATTAAAAACGTAACGTAACCTTTACGAAGAAATTAAGAATATATTTACATATCAATTTTAATAGCCTAAAAAATTACTAGTAAAAAATTGGTATGGCTACCTTTAAAGAGCAGGTCATATGGGTTTTCGAAAAATATATTTTTTGCAGTTTGTAACGTAGCTATCCTTCAATGTAAACAGTCTGCAAAGTTGTTAATCAAAAACAAAAAAGTGCACGATAAATAAAGATATTGTCTCTCAAAAGAAAGAGTCGACTCTGAACCACCCTAACGAGTCGTCATATTCGATCTTCTCCTGTTACTTATATATCACAGGGTACACATTTCCTACTCCCTGCCTGCCCGTGAAAATACGAACACTTGGTGAGGGCTGCATTGGTCTCCCCGTATACTGGGCTCGAATTGATAAGGTAATATCGATGCCATTTTTTGTAACCTTATAGCATATTTGTTTACAAGTAACCCTCCGGAGCAAAAAGCATTATGGTAAGTCTTGTGTATTCCCGACACGCATTGTATACAGAAAGACCAATCACACCAGACTTGGCCAGCTGACCATCAGAGCAGGGTATCTATGGAGGGAGGTTACAGACGTAAAGGGTAGTTCACCTAAACAATTACAAATTCTGTCATCATTACTTCACCCTCATGTCGTCCAAACCGGTGCTTTCTTATGTTTAACCAAAAAGAAGATTGTTTGAGATTGCTGGTAATCAAACAGTTGGTTGCCATTGACTTCCATAGTATTTTTTTTTCCCTATTATGGAAGTCAATGATGACATGACGGGTGAGTAAATGATGACAGAATTTTCATTTTTGGGTGAACTATCCCTTTAAGCTCAGAACTGCTTCGAACAAATCGTTTCGAAATCATTGAAAAATGATTCAAATATTATATGTACATTCTGACAAAATTACAATGCTTTCTGACCTTAGATGCATTTAAACATGTTGTAGGGGACTCCAACACAATATTAGGACACTTTAAAAAAACATATGACCTGCTCTTTATCTACACTTGTTGTGCTGTTTCTATTCTCGTTTTTTTCAGTCTGTCCTAAACCGATATACCGTTTTCCTGCTGCGTTTGGTTGATACAGCATACCTGACTGAAAAAGTCATGCCACTGCTGTCATTACCATGGTAAGTACGGTACAGGAGTCTCAATGATTGACTTTAATGATAATCCTCAAGGGGGCATTTTTTGTATGAAGTTTGTTAGTAATCCCTTTTGACAGTCACCGTATTGATTGCGGCAGCTAAATGTTGTTAAAATTCCCTATAATATGGTATTGATGAGCTGGACAGTCATTTTGAGAGCATGAGCTCAAATTTATATTGATCTATTGTGTCTCAATCTCCAGTCACCTCCTGCTGTCCCTCTGAAAAGCCATGAACTAATCAGTAAGTATTGTTTAACAGCAGTTTGTCCAGATAAGCTCCCAAACAAATTTCCTTTTTCATTTTTTAAAGAACAGTGACAAGGAAACAGCTGTAATTTGCTTAATTGAGATGAAGTATCATTTTATATTTGTTATATTAGGAAACTAAATAACTATAATCAATGCATGTAAGGGTGGATAACTAGTCTTGATCATAAGCTCAATGGTTTGGAAACTCTGTGTTCTGCTTAGAAAAGTGCTGAGTCATATAGAGGAGATGTCACTTTACTCTTGCTTAGGTTAGCAATTTATGGGGAGGAAGGAGGAAGCATGTTAGTCTATCATCCATCATTTGAGGTATGACCACATCAGCATAAGAATGATTTCTGAAGGGATCATTTGCACTGAAATGGTTGCTGAAATTCTCTTTGATATCTCAGGATAATAATAAGATAAAAAAATTTGCATTTAAAAGAATAATAAAAGAGAAACGTTTACTTTGAATTGTAAGAGTATTTCAAAGATACTGTTTGACGTAATTTTTCAATCAAATAAATGCAGCCTGAAGATCTTTACATAATCTTAAGTCACCAACTTTTGAATACTATACAACTCTCAGAATACACAGTATTTTTTTTTTTTTTTTTTAAATATATACATATATATATGAAGGTATGGTCATCATTCTGTAACTCTGGCAGAACACCATTTTTATTAAAACACATGTATTCCTTCATTTTTGTAACATGGTTAAAGATACTTTAAATTAGAGTTATGTTCATACCATTGATATACTGTATTCATTCACCTCAGGGGCTTCTATTAATCACTGGTGAAAAGATAAGTGGAAACAGTCGTGTTCCTTTGGCCATCAGAAGAAAAGTGGTTGCCATGAATACAAACCATCTTGATATCATACCACTTATTTTCTGAGCGATATGAAGTTACACCCCTTGAACAAGACATTTCAAGCCAAATAGCATCTCTAACAGATCATGTTCCACATGTTGTAAATGTAATGAATTGCAATAGCAATTAAAATAACAATGCTTTATTGCAAAGTGCTTCAGAAAATAATGTTGCCAATCGAGGATAAGTCTAATTGCTCCAGTAGATGAATCTGAAAGCTCCATGCCACTGGGCTTTTTGTTTCTCTATCTGTTTGTTCATTTATTTAAAATTAGTGTTTGACTATTAGATTATATAATAGCACCTTAAGACTTGTTTTTATGAAAGGTGTCCAATCTAATCTTGCATCATGCCACATAAAATTTCTCCCCCAAATATTGTGACATGAATGGCTTATGTCATCTCTTACGTGTTTTTGCAAACAGTAAGTTGTTTATTCTCTCAGTGGCTAACTTGTGTGACAAGATCTGCAAACACTTCTGACCATAAACAATTGAATTCCTTTATAACGAAACAAATGTTCCAGACAAAGGAGATAGGATAAGGAAAGTCAGAAGTCATCAAGTGGGGGCCTGTAGCCTCTATCCTCCACACCTGTGCTACAATCTCATTCTCTCTTTCCTAATGCAGCCCCAAACTGCACTGAGCCAATATGTCCCTGTCACTCAGAAAAAGAGCCGATGTGCCCAGCGACGGCAGAACTTTCTGGCCAGCTGCTGAGTGAGTTACATCAGGTCTTGTTGCTGACTGTGGCAAATTCACTAGAAGTACCTCTGAATAAAGTGGACAAACATAGACAGTGGTAGTGAAGTGATCTTTTAGTTGGAGCAAAGATGCAAATATCTGCATAGCTATCCTCAATATAATGTTTACTGTATATATACCGGTCAAACATTTGGAATAATATTTTTTTTTTATATTTTATAAATAAATTGTTTTTAATAGTCTCTTATGTATCACCAAGGCTGCCCCCTTATTTGATCAAAATACCATAAAACAATAATTTGTGAATTTTTTTTTTCTATTTTGACGATACTTAAAATGTTCATTAATGCTGATTGTCACAGTCAGTGATTACAGTTAACTCCAGTCTTCAGTGATCCTTCAGAAATTGTTATAATATGGCCACAAAAAAAAAAAGAAATATTTTTATTTCATTG